>CAUDMG010000750.1:900000-960000 GCA_958450375.1 Homarus gammarus | reverse complement strand
TTTCTCAGTGTTGCCAATATTCTTCATTTCCTTACCTGACAGTGTTACCAATTCTATCCCTCGCCTCCTACCTTTCTTCCCTAAAAGTGTTGCCAATTTCTCATCTTTCCTCTTTTATTACTCACAGTGGTACCAATTTTTCTTCCCCATCTTTCTTCTTCCTCCCCCTGACAGTGTTACCAATCTTCCTCCAACTCTTATTCCCTTTCATCAGTGTTACCAATTCTTCTTTCCTCCCCTCCTGGTCTCTTTATTCCCTGACAGTGTAGCCAAAACCTCTATTCGGTAGCCCAGCAGTGTTACCAATGCGGCAGGTGGGCCATAATTAGCCACCAACACATCCAACACACTTTGTCGAGTTTACTGAACAAACAAAGACGGCTGAGTGCACCTGAGAGAGAGAGAGAGAGAGAGAGAGAGAGAGAGAGAGAGAGAGAGAGAGAGAGAGAGAGAGAGAGAGATTTAAAAGTGCTATCACGAAGCAACATTAGGGGTGACTTCTACTGATGGTGGTAGTGTGGTGGTTGATAGTGGTAGTGTGGTGGTTGATGGTGGTAGTGTGGTGGTTGATGGTGGTAGTGTGGTGGTTGATAGTGGTAGTGTGGTGGTTGATAGTGGTAGTGTGGTGGATGATAGTGGTAGTGTGGTGGTTGAGAGTGGTGGTTGATAGTGGTAGTGTGGTGGTTGATAGTGGTAGTGTAGTGGTTGAGTGGTGATTGATAGTGGTAGTGTGGTGGTTGAGAGTGGTGGTTGATAGTGGTAGTGTGGTGGTTGATAGTGGTAGTGTGGTGGTTGAGTGGTGGTTGATAGTGGTAGTGTGGTGGTCGGTAGTGTGGTGGTTGATGGTGGTAGTGTGGTGGTTGATAGTAGTAGTGATAGTAGAAATGGTGGCAGTATAATCCAGTATAAAAGAATAACCCAGGAAGACCGGACAACACGCTAACTGCACTGGCTAAATTATATTACTGGTCTATCCCGTCACACCACCCACTACTCGGGGATCGAACCAGGGGTTATAAGTTTGCGCAAGCGAGTATACTCACCACTACACCACTTCCGCCATACATCCATATAAAAAGACACACACACACACACACATATATATATATATACAGTACACACATACGCAAACAAACATACATACATACACACACAAAGAGAATAGCCCCTATTTCAGTTAAACCAATTTTCCTCCTAATGTCATCAGGCCATTAGCGAGGAGAGGCACAGACAGACAGACAGACAGACAGACAGGCAGACAGGCAGGAAGACACACAGTGAAGTAAACAGATAGATAGATAGATAGATAGATAGACAGATAGCAATAAAGACAGATAATTAGATGAACCTCACCTGCCACTACCATCTCTCACCACCAATACCACCCGTCTGTCACCACACACCACCACACGTCTGTTACTATCACTTACTACCACCACCACGTACTAACATCACCACTAACCCTACCACCACCACCACCACCATCACCACTAACCCTACCACCACCATCACCACCCATCCACCACAACCACCATCCACCACCACTTATTAACACCGTCACCACCACATACCCCTACCACCCCCCTCCTACCACCACCACCACCTACCACATCAAACGGCGCCCAAATAGGTCCATTCCAACGTTCAATATCAACAAACAAGCGAAAATATTAAAGTATTCTACCACACACACTAAATATCTCAACCATTTTATAAACCAACTGTGAATATGCATCAAACAAGCACGAATTAATCTTCTATTTGTAAGGCTTTTATTCACATTATTAATTTGGTAACGGTCTAAAATATATATTTAAAAGGAAATTATTGTTTTAAGAGATTATGTAAAAATAGATGAAAAAAAAAGGGCGCGAAAATCTCTCATCTCTTGTTTATTTTGAGCCGTGACGTCATCAAGTGCCCGCCATGACAAACGCGGGTGATTGGTCAGTGTCGTCTGAGTGAGTAATGGCGACATTGTTTTCAGTTTACTTTTATAAATTAATCTTTATTTTAGTATATATTAACCTATACTCATAATACACACAACAAACATATAAACCAGATTATAAGAAATATAACTAACATAATATCAAGCGCGGAAGAATACACAAAAATAGGGAACTATAAACTCATATACACCATAACAATAAGAAGGCCGATAAACAAAAGACAATCGCTGAAGCTCTACGATCCCGCAACCATTACATTCCAATCCTATACCGAAGCATTTAAACACATTCCTCTCGTAGATAATTCCTCACACAGTAGTCTATAGTGTTGACAGCGGTACTATTATAATTAACCGCGTATTTGTTTCAGTAATAGAAGATAATGAAGCGAGGTACTACATTACACAGGCAGGCTAGAGTTTAATTAGTTAGTTGTGTTTTGGAAAGTTGACTTAAAACGACAGATGTTTATATGTTGTTTATGTAATGTAAATATTTGTGTTTACTGTGTTTAATTTTTTTTTTAATGCAACAAAATAGAATTGAACGTAATAATCATAAAATTTGTTTAGATTCAGAATTAACTTAGAAAGCTAAATAAAGACAGCTAGAATGAGATAGCCAGACAGATATAACTAGTGTACCCTGTCTATATCTCATTAGTTACCTGAAGATTATACCCTCCCTAACATACCCTACCTGTAATTTAATTTCCCTGAAGTTACCTGAACGACGGGGGATGGGCTAATCTTCATGTGATCCATATATGTTAAAATTGCAATGGTCTCTCGTTCTCGATAACATCACTGGTATGTATGATGTTTATACCGATTTATAGTATTATTAATGTTAATCTAATCAAGGTTAAACACGTAAGAATCATCCTCCCTCTTCTCCCTCAATCTTCTCCACCACACTTCAAGCTCACCTCCCTCTTCTCCCTCAATACTCTCCAACACACCACGTTAAGTAAGGATCACTCCCTCCTCCCTCAATCTTCTCCACCACACTTCAAGCTCACCTCCCTCTTCTCCCTCAATACTCTCCAACACACCACGTCAAGTAAGGATCACTCCCTCCTCCCTCAATGTTCTCCACCACACCGCCATCAATTCATCACCCTTATCAACGTGGGAAATGAACTGTTTATTACATACGCTTTAGTGAATAATGAATAAGAGTGTTCTTAGTGGCAGAGTAAAATATTAAAGGGGTGGGAGTAAGAGAGGGAGGGAGAGGGGTGAGAGGGAGAGAGGGGTGAGAGGGAGGGAGGGGTGAGAAGTGAGAGGGAGAGAAGGGTGAGAGGGAGGGGTGAGAGGGGTGAGAGGGAGAGAAGGGTGAGAGGGGTGAGAGTGAGAGGGATGAGAGGGAGAGAGAGGAAAGGGTGAGAGGGAGAGAGGGGTGAGAGTGAGAGAGAGGGATGAGAGTGAGAGAGAGGGAGGGGTGAGAGGGAGGGAGGTGAGAGAGGGAGAGGGAAAGGTGAGAGGGAGAGGTGTGAAAGGGAGAGAGGGAGAGGTAAGAGAGAGAGGGGGGAGAGGGAGGGGTGTGAGGTTAGAGGGAGGAGTGAGAGGGAAAGGTGAAAGAGGGAGGGAGGGGGTGAGAAAGGTGAGAGGGGGAGAGATGAGAGAAAGAGCGGAGAGAGGGACGGGTGAGTGAGAGGGAGATGTGAGAATGAGGGGAGAAAAACGAGAGGGAGAGGAATGAGTGGAAGTGAGTGGTGAAAATCAGGTGAGAGACAAGTTAAGGTGAGGTGATGAAAGGGAGAGAGAGAGAGGGGCGAGGGGTGAGGGGAAACAGGTAAGAGACATAATTAATAACACCTGTCAAGTAGGGGGGGGAGGAAGGCTCAGGGCTACAGTTCATTAGTGAGGATTTTTGTATTCATTGGGCGATGAATTGAAGGAGGGGGGGGGGTGAAGGAGGTAGTGAAAGGAAGGATGGAAGGAGGGGGAGGAGAGGGAGGGTGAGAAGGTGGAAGAGATGAGGGGTGGGAGAGGGACTTGGAAGGGGGGTGAGGAGTTGAAGAGAAAGGAGGAAGACGACGAGGAGGAGGACTAACATCCACTCCATACGCACCATCTCCATCCACATCCACACTCTATACATCCCATCTATCCACACGCACTCAAATTCCACCTACTCAACCCACCTTCTCCATCAATACCCACACGCCCACAGCCACACCCATCCACCCACAGCTACTTGCAGTCACACCCTTACTCCCACAGCCACACCCACACGCCCACTCTACCCAACGTAATGACAGGACAGACACACCTTTACTACCAACACACTCTAATTAAGTAGCAGCACAGGTGGGAATGTTACTATGTGTTACCTGGAGGGACTTTATGTGAGTGAGGTAATTTTTCTCTCACTTTGTTTGTTTGTTTGTTTGTTTGTTTCTCTTGTATGTATGTATGTATGTATGTATGTATATTTGTGTTCATTTTTCTATCTATCTATCTGTCTGTTTATCTTTTCTCTCTCAATGTTTCGTTCTATTTCACTGACCTCTCTCTCTCTCTCTCTCTCTCTCTCTCATTATACATACACACACAACTTACAAAGGATTGCACTCTGTACTCCAAAGCCGCAGATTAAAGTACCCCTCCCCCCACACACACACACTGAGGATCCACCCCGATGATGTCCCGTGGATTACACCCCATATCAAAAGACTAATTGAGCAGCGCAACAAAGCATACTACACCAACAACCGCCTGTACAAAAGTCTACGTAACCAGGTCATCAGGGAAATCAAGTCAGCCAAGAAGTCTTATTATCCCAGGAAAGTGCACGGCCTCGAGGAGGTCGGCATCGGTCAGTGGTACTCTAAGGCAATAGGACATAGATTATTATAGAATGGACATAGATTCTTTGGAGAGAGTACAAAGAAGAATGACAAAAATGATTCATAATATTAGAAACCTTCCATATGAAGAAAGACTGAAAAGCTTAGGCTTGCATTCATTAGAGAGGCGTAGAGTTAGGGGAGATATGATAGAGGTGTACAAGTGGGTGAGTGGGATTAACAAGGGTAAAATGGAAGATGTTCTGAAGCTCAGTAATAACGAAATAACTAGAACAAATGGCTTTAAATTAGATAAATTCCGATTCAGAAAGGATATAGGCAAGCACTGGTTTGGTAATAGAGTTGTGGATATGTGGAATAGGCTACCGAGTGCTATAGTAGGATCGGGGACGCTAGGGAGCTTCAAGACGAAGTTGGATAGGCACATGGAAGTGCTGGGATGGGTGTGAAAGGGATCTGCCCTGTATGGGCCAGTCGGCCTCCTGCAGTATCCCACTTTCTTATGTTCTTATGTCTCAGCAGTCAGTCTCCCACATTTCCTTTTATCTCTCATTTACCAAGTGAGGAGGCAGCTGAGACAATTAATAACCACTTTGCTACCATATGTCATACCCTACCCAGTCTTGACTTCACTCTCCTCCCGGCCTAATTACCTTCCCCCTCCTCCCCTCCCAGTGTTCAACCATTTCAATTTGCCAACAAACTCCTGAAATTTAAATCCAAACGCTCCACGACCCCAAATGACCTCCCAATCAAAATATACAAGAAGTTTGCAATCGAACTTGCCCCCCCCCCCCCTCTGTTCCATTATTAATGCATCCCTCAGACAAAGCAAATACCCCAATGAATGGAAAACAGCATTTGTCACCCCAAGGTCCCCACCCCACAGTCCCCTAATGGCCTCAGGCCAGTTGCCATTATCCTCATACCCAATCTACTCTGTGAAGACTTTGTTTTTGAATGGGCATTTCCTAGTATTTATCAGTCAATTGATCCTCAGCAATTTGGCAATATGAGGACCTCCTCGACATCACACTGCTTAGTTAGTTTCCTGGAATTTCTGCACAAAAACCTGCAGAAACGTAAGACATCACTGGCCGTTGCCCTTATTGACTTCAGAAAGGCTTTTAACCTTGTTGATCACTGCCCTGTTATCAACAAGGCCATTGTACTAGGGCTGCCCACCAACCTGGTCTCATGGCTCAATGATTTCCTGAGTGAGTGTCGTCAGGCAGTGAGGTACCAGGGTTGTCTCCACATTCCAACACCCCAGGGGACCAAGATGGGACCACTGTGCTTCTTAATCCTGATCAATGACTCTCTATCAGACACTCCTCACAGGTGTAAGTACGTGGATGACTGCACTGTGGGGGTTACAGTGGACCAACACCGCACCAGACTACTCATCGCTATAAGGTACCCTGGACAGGCTACAGGCATGGACTACGGAGAACAAGGCCACCATCAATCACACCAAAACCGTAGTCATGCACATCAATACCGCCACCACTCCAGTGCAAGCCCCAGCAGTCACAGTGGGTGCCCATCCTCCCCAGTTAGTGCAGTCGGCCAAACTCCTGGGTGTAACTATAGACCACAAACTGGACTGGAAGGCCCATGTAAACAACATAATCAAGGCAGCCTCGTACCGACTACGACGACTCAGGTCACTTGGGACACCCACGCCAGAGCTAAGGACTATCTACAACGCCTTTATTCTCCCCAAACTAACGTATGCGTCACCAGCCTGGTCGTCTTCTCTCAACTCCACCCAACAACGTCAGCTAGAGAAGATACAGAAAAGGGCCTGCAGAATCATGCTCGGTGCAGACTACTCCGGCTACAACAACGCTCTCTCTCCACCCTGGAAATGCCATCCCTCAGTGACCTCCACCACCAAGCACTGGAAAGGTTTGGCAGCCAACTAATGCATCACCCTTGTCATCGCCACCTCCTGCCACCTGCAGCCCCCCACCCACCTCGCGCAGTCCGCCACTACAACAAAATTCAGCCCATAAGAGCCCGCACCGATAGATATAAGAACAGCACCATCCCATCTATTGTTAAAATAATAAACATCTCCTGATTTATGTACTGTACAGCCCTGTAAATGTATTCACCGCATATTATATCATAATGTCTAAATCAAATGTAAGTCTGTATATTTTCAGCCACCGGCTGCAACTCTATTAATAAACCGTTTACTATTATTATTATTACACACACGCCCTGACAAGAGAAGGAACTTTGGCCGAGTACTGGACGATATCACCCCCCCCCCCCCCCAGTCACGAGAGTAGTTACGATACACCGAATGACGTCATGTTTGTTTACTGTTCAGATATTTTGGGGAGGTTAGGTTAGGTTACTGACTTTGTTTACACACACACACACACACACACACACACACACACGCACGCACGCACGCACGCACGCACACACACACACACACACACACACACACGGCAGGTTAATTTCACCTCCCGTTTCGGTAACTCACCTGAGCCACCCAGCTTACTTGCACACAACTAACTGCCTTAATTACACTACTGCTCAACATGATAACTGTAAGTAAGTAAGTGTGTGTGTGTGTGTGTGTGTGTGTGTGTGTGTGTGTGTGTGTGTGTGTGTGTGTGTGTGTGTGTGTGTGTGTGACTTGACTCGTTGCTTGTAATTTATTGTAATGATTTTGGTTATGGTCGAAGGTACAAGTAAGGTGGGTACAGGTAAGGGTGGGTACAGGTAAGGATGGGTACAGGTAAAGGTGGGTACAGGTAAAGGTGGGTACAGGTAAAAGTGGGTACAGGTAAAAGTGGGTACAGGTAAGGGTGGGTACAGGTAAAGGTGGGTACAGGTAAAGGTGCGTACAGGTAAGGATGGATCACGTTCATCAATCATATCAACTCAGAAATTTAATTACTTTCTACCTGAGTATCATTACCTGTATCCTCTAGTATAGGTAACAGGACCCAGACACGTCTTCAGTCATCTCTCAGACTCGTGTTGTGTACGTGTGTGTGTGTGTGTGTGTGTGTGTGTGTGTGTGTGTGTGTGTGTGTGTGTGTGTGTGTGTGTGTGTGTGTGTGTGTGTGTGTTCCTTCCTTCAACCAGATCGAGTTAACACAGAGGCAAAATTTTCCTGCATCTGTAACACGATCTTGCTCTCCCCCCCCTGACAGCTTTGAGGGATCGCCCTTTTTTTTTTTTTACAGACTAACATTTAACAGACACCATTTTACAGACCTTTTACAGACAACAGCTCACAGACTAACATTTAACAGACAATTTCACAGACGTTTCCCTGAATATTTCATTGACATCTTCAAAAGTTTCGGGAAGAAGTTGTTTATGAGCTGTGATGTTGCCGACAGAATCACTTGGGGGTCAAACTTTAGGTTAGGGGGGTGTGTCACCTCTCCCCACCCCCTCCTCTGTGGCATTCTTAAGGCAGTTAGAGAAGAGAGAGAGAGAGAGAGAGAGAGAGAGAGAGAGAGAGAGAGAGAGAGAGAGAGAGAGAGAGAGATAAAATTAACTCAAATATTAAATATTTTCACATTCCTTGGCTGGTCTACACACTTATCAAAACCCTAAGATATAAAATGAAAAAAAAATGAATAAATGAATAAACAAACATAAAACACACAAACACAAACAGAATACTAAAGCAAATGTGCCAGGTGAGAAGTTAGAACCCCCTAAGCACCTTACCGAAAGAACCTTAAACACCAACACACCTGCCCTGGTTTGTGTTAATTAACAAACTAATACAGGTAAGATTAACTCCGCTGACAGACGGGACTTGGGCTTAATAAGAGCTTAATGGACAGCTTAATAAGGTGCCTCACTCTGAGTCCTTACGGTATTAATTATGTTACTTGCTGTTGAAATAATAGAAAATGTTAGACTCGTGAATATGGGTGACAACTACCTGTGCTTCACGATACCTGAGACAAAGGTTAATTAATAAGGTGTGGTCTTGGAGGCGCAGAGGAAGACGAGGGCACCAATATTACTGCTGATACTGTCTCCAATACCACCACTATCACCACCACACCAACAGCAGCACCTTCACCATCACCCCACCCCACCACACCACACCACATCCCTCACGTGATTTATACAAACACTCATCAAGGAGGTTGTAAAGGGCCTCAGGTGTGACTCAAAGTGCCTCTACACACCTACCTCACCTGCCGCTCAACACAGGTGACTCATGTGACCAACAGAGGTTCAGGAAGTAAACAACGAAGAATAATTAAATAATATTAAATAAACGTATATTATGTTGCCCCAAAACTTCTTAAATAAAACTAGGAATAATTCAACACGTAATACGGTTCTCATTATACAACAGAGTACATTATAAAACATCCAGACAATGACAAGTTAGAGATATAATGTAAACAATGACCAAAACACGTAACCTAACCTAACACCACTTAAGGTCTCCTGCCGTAGCTGCTTGAGGAACCTTCTCTGATACACCATCTTGATTGCCTACTCTACCCAACCCACAGGTGTCACCCTCGGTAAATCAATAAACAAACATTTCCTGAAGCCACCAGACAATGACCCCCATCTAAAGAGGTTCTCCTTCACGTCTACACCAGCAGGAGAGTTTTAATGAGTTCTCTCGGCAGGTAAGTTATAACACATGGTTAATTCGGGTCCTCTTGTCTCCCTGCAGCCACTGACGGTCCTCGCTATGACTCTGACGCAGGTAATTGGTGTCTCATAATTCACCTCCTTGACTTGCTCTCCTCATTCTAGCAGGGAAGAGTCTAGCAGGAAAAGTCTAGCAGGGAAGAGTCTAGCAGGGAAGAGTCCAACAGGGAAAAGTCTAGCAGGGAAGAGTCTAACAGGGAAGAGTCTAGCAGGGAAGAGTCTAGCAGGGAAGAGTCTAACAGGGAAGAGTCTAGCAGGGAAGAGTCTAACAGGGAAGAGTCTAGCAGGGAAGAGTCTAGCAGGGAAGAGTCCAGCAGGGAAGAGTCCAGCAGGGAAGAGTCCAACAGGGAAGAGTCCAACAGGGAAGAGTCTAGCAGGCAACACTCCAGCAGGCTACACTCCAGCAAGCAACACTACACAAGGCACCGAGACACCTCTGACGTCACAGCTTCTCACGAGTGATCACCATCTTGTAGGAAACTTTGAGTCGCTCGTTATTCTGTGATATACCACCCACCTGCGGCCACCCACCTGCGGCCACCCACCCTCTTTAAGATTGTCAATTACCCATCTTCGGCCACCCACCAAAGACGGCCACCCCTTTAAGACGACCAACCACCCACCCAAGACGGCCACCCCTTTAAGACGACCAACCACCCACCCAAGACGGCCACCCCTTTAAGACGACCAACCACCCACTCAAGACGGCCACCCCTTTAAGACGACCAACCACCCACCCAAGACGGCCACCCCTTTAAGCTGGCCAACCTAGACCACTAAATCTAAGCTGATTCTTCCTCTTGGCAGCCATATTGTTTCCCTCACCAAACAAAGGCTCACTAAATTAAACAATAATAATAATTACTTATCTCTTCATAAAACTCTAAGTCGTTATAGTTTACGAGAGATGGAACTGTTACGTAACGCAGCATTATTGTGACGTTTAACTACAAGTGTTACTGTTACCTAGAATATGGTACATCACACACACACACACACACACACACCACACACACACACACACACACACACCCACACACACACACAACAAGCGATCGTCAGCCTCACTCAAAACATTTTTCAATAGTTGAGAAAAGTTAAGGCAATTTTGTTTCACTTACGACTAATTGGTTCCATCCATAACAACCATCAGTTTACAGGTGAACTTAAGAGTAATATGTTAAGTTAGTTTGTATAATTCTTTCTCATTAACTCTTTACCTGTTCATTCATTCTACTTTAGATTCATTAGTTTTATGTAACTAATGTGATGACTTGGAGTGTGTGTGTGTGTGTGTGTGTGTGTGTGAGTGTGTGTGTGAAAATGTTAACATAACCCTACACCCCCCTCCCTCCCTCCCCCCCCCCCCACCACACACAGGGCCAAAAAAATAAAATAAAAAAAAAAGCACTAAGCATCACAATTAGGGCAGCCAATTAGAATACACAGCTAACGACGCTCTTAAATCACCTTAATCACCCCATTAGAAGCGTTGTTTAAGGTACACTCTCTTTCTGCCAGGCGTTTATGTTCTGTTGACAAGACCCCCCCCCCCCCCCCCATTATTTACCGTTTACATTACCCATCTTAAATAGGGTTGTTGTTTTTTTTTTTTACAGCGCCTTATTTACAGGGGAGGTTATATATGGGTTAATTTACCGGTAATTAGATTTTTTTTTATTAAGTGGATTAGATAATTTACGGGTTGTATTATGGAGTTTTGGGATTTTTTTTTTAAAGTGTTTTAATTTGAGGGATTTACGGGTTATGTTACGGATTTTTTGGATTTTGTTTACAGTTTATGGTGATTAATATATGATTTAATTTACAGATATTTTTTTTACGATTTACATTACTAAGTTTCATGATTTATTTACAACGTTTATTTACAGAGAGAATAACTTACTATTAATATTATCAACACTTATTATTTTATTTACAGTGCGTATTTATGAAGATAATTTACGATTTACATAAAAAATAACCGGTGTTTAAGACGTCCATACAGCGAATATACAGTATATAGAAACTTAATCTATATAATAGGCCTTTACACACACACACACACACACACACACACACACACACACACACACACAGCCTACATCTACGAGAAAAAAAATTGATTCGTTAGTTGATAAAATAAAATAATTGTTAGTTGAAAATATAATAGAATGGTGAAATAAATAACTATTGACTCTTCACGGTCAAATAGCCTGACAGTTTACCGTTGTTTGTATACCTGGGAAGTCGAGGAATATTAGAAATTGTATACCTGCAATGTATAAACTGTATACTGGTATTTTCTTATGTATGCTGAATTGTATACGTACATAGTCTAATACATGCTGACATATTTGTAAACTGTATGTATGCATGTATGTATGTATGTATGTATGTATGTAAACTAAAGATGAATATTTATACATATACAGTGTTAATTCTTAAGCCGTAGGGAGACAAGCTTAGCTTCCTATTGCAAAGCTGTGAGGGTTAAAGATTAGCTGTCCATTACAAAGCTATCAAGTTTATAGCTGTACGTTGCAGTATTATAAGACACCTCACTATTCCCAGAGCTCCAGGTGAGGGGGGGGGGGGTGGGTGAGGGGGTGGTGGGAGGAGAGAGGAGAGGGGGGAGGGGGAGAGGGGGAGAGGGGGAGAGGGGGGAGAGGGGGAAGGACCCACATTCTCTCAAGACTCCCTCAAGATAGCGGACTAGGTAGTGTTGCCGTCACGCGAGCAGCCAAATACACCCGAGAGATGAAGGGGGTCATTGGGAGAGCGTCGTTAGGTCAACACGATGGTAGTTGGGTTGTTAGTGAGGAACAGAAAGAGTGATGGTCGGGGGGGGGAGGGGGGTGTGTGTGTGTGTGTGTAAGGTAGGTGGGGGAAGAGACCTTAATGTTTTAGGGGCAGTGGAGGGTAGGGAGGGGTGATGGTAGTGGTGGTGGAGAAGGGAGTTGAGGGGGGTAGTGGTGGAGTGGTGGTGGTGGAGGAGGGGGGGGTAGGGATGGTGGTGATGACAGTGGTAGTAGTAGTAGTAGTAGAGGTAGTGATGTTAATAGTGGTAGTAGTGGTAGTAGTGGTGGTAGTAGTGGTGGTGGTGAACAAACAGGTAAGACTGATAGAGGAGAGTAAAGGAAGAGTGACTGCTGCCTTAATGTCCTGGGGTGGAGGAGGCGGGGGGAGGGGTGGTTGTGGGAAGGGTGGCTGTGGGAAGGAATGGTTGGGTGATGTGGATGGGGAGGAATGGTTGGGGAGGGGTGACTTGATAGGCTTGGTTGGGAAGGGCTGGGGAGGGCTGGTGAGGGCTGGGGAGGGCTGGGGATGGCTGGTGAGGGCTGGGGATGGCTGGGGATGGCTGGTGAGGGCTGGGGAGGGCTAATTGGAGAGGGTTGGAGGAAACAGCTAACTGAGGAGGGGAAGTGAGGAGGAATGAATTGCTAGAGGGGGGGGGGGAGGGGTGGAGGGGGGAGAGGGGGAGGGGGGAGGGGTGGGGTTGTACAAACAGTTGCGAATGATGGGAATATGTGAGGCAAGAGGTAACCTAAATATCAGGGGAGATTGAGGAGAGAGTGAGGGGAGAGTGAAGGGAGATGGTGGTGAGGGGGAGATGGTGGTGAGGGGAGATGGTGGTGAGGGGAGATGGTGGTAATTGTTAATGGATTCTGATAGTGATGGTGGTCGTGTACCTCCTAACCAACATACCCCAACATACCCACAACATATCCACAACATAGTTAGGGAAGAGGGGGGGAGAGGGGGGAGAGGGGTGGGGGGAGAAGCCTACAACACCATGAAGAGACTTGAAACTGTTAAAAAAAGTTAAAAGCTTTTACTAGGGAATGAGGGAGAGTGATGGAGAGGGGGGAGTGAGGGAGAGTGAGGGAGAGGGGGGAGTGAGGGAGAGTGAGGGAGAGGGGGGAGTGAGGGAGAGTGAGGGAGAGGGGGGAGTGAGGGAGAGTGGGGGAGTGAGGGAGAGGGGGGAGTGAGGGAGAGTGGGGGAGTGAGGGAGAGGGGGGAGTGAAGGAGAGTGGGAGAGTGAGGGAGAGGGGGGAGTGAGGGAGAGGGGGAGAGTGAGGGAGTGGGGGAGGGTGATGGATAGGGGGGAGGGTGATGGAGAGGGGGAGAGTGATGGAGAGGGGGAGTGAGGGAGAGTGGGGGAGTGAGGGAGAGGGGGGAGTGAGGGAGAGTGGGGGAGTGAGGGAGTGAGGGAGAGGGGGGAGTGAGGGAGAGTGGGGGAGTGAGGGAGGGGGAGTGGGGGAGAGTGGGGGAGTGAGGGAGAGGGGGAGAGTGAGGGAGTGGGGGAGGGTGATGGATAGGGGGAGAGTGATGGAGAGGGGGAGAGTGATGGAGAGGGGGAGTGAGGGAGAGTGGGGGAGTGAGGGAGAGGGGGGAGTGAGGGAGAGGGGGGAGTGGGGGAGTGAGGGAGAGTGATGGAGAGGGTGGGAGTGAGAGAGAGGAGGGAGAGTGATGGAGAGGGGGAGAGAGAAGAGAAATAGGGAGAGTAAAAGAGGGAAAAGGAGGTCGGGAAATAAAGGGGCGATTGCGGAGTGGATGAAGAAAGAGGGAGAGGCGAGTGGGCAAGCAGATTGGAGAGGGAGAGAAGTGAATGCAGATGAGTGTTGTAATGTGTGTGGTGACGACTACAAGGAAAGTCACTCAGTTGATGTATGTGTGTATGTATGAGTGTACGTAACCTGTGTATGTATATGTATGTATAACTATTAAACGTGTGCGTGTATGTGCGTAAAGTGCATGACCGTCAGTGTACACGGTGCAATGATGGCTTATAGGGTTAGATTATAGTGTATCTATGTTAAGTAGGTTAGGTTAGGTGAAATAAGCTCAATGGCTAATCTTCAGGTGATCTTTCGCTAGATAATCCCTAATAACCTAAAATAATCATATAAAATTATCAATAATCCTTTCCAAATCGACTACAAATATCCAAGACGAAAATTAATCCACAATCACTTATATTTTGTCACAAGTTATAGTCATACCAACTACAGTATTTTTTCCTGGAGTGGGTTGGGGGGAGGGGGGGAGGAAATATCCAAATAATACTGAGGAGCTCGGGTTGGCAACACTCCCGGCCATTAGTACAGCCCGCTTGGTAAACACACACAGCTCCACGTCTTTCTAAATATTTATGTCAGTATGATGTAGGAACAATTTAAGTGTGGCGTAAAGACTACAGAGGGTGTTGTAGCTCTGAGGGGGAGGAAAGCTCTCCTTGGTGACAGGTTAAACTATATGTTAAGGGGAAATAATTTTAGGCCTTTATGTTACACCTCGTATGTATTGTATAATGTATAACGTGTATAACTTCCTTGGAATTAGAGATGGTGTATAATTTTCATTGCGTACACATACTGTACATACATACATAGATACACATTCAGTACACACACACACACAACCCCACACACACACACACCCCACACACACCTACACGAGCCAAACACAGGTACAAAAAATAATATACCAACTTTGATGCAGGGAACAACAGCTCAGGTAAGTCAATACCTGAAGTTGATAGCGAGAATGACGTCAACACTGTACCAATACTTGACTATGAATACGATACACGGTGTTTATAAAGTCCCTTGATGTTTGTTTGGGAGGTGTTTATAAAGTCCCTTGATGTTTGTTTGGGAGGTGTTTATAAAGTTCCTTGATGTTTGTTTAGGTGTTATAAAGTCCCTTGATGTTTATTCAAAGGATGTTTACAAAGTCCCTTGATGTATACTGGAAAATTAAAGTCGAGGCAGAATTCTTTACAGATCCAGAGTTCAGGTGAATCGCTGTAGAAAAATCCGCGATAGAAGAATGAAACAACTAGACTATGTTACCAATTGCCAATCTATCAATAACATGCAAATGACTGAACCCCCTGACATAGTTGTGTGTGTGAGGGTGAGGTGTGTGTGTGTGGGAGGGTGAGGTGTGTGTGTGTGTGTGTGTGTGTGTGTGTGTGTGTGTGTGTGTGTGGGGGGGGGGGGGGGGTGAGGTGTGTGTGTGTGTGTGTGTGTGGGGGGGGTGAGGTGTGTGTGTGTGTGTGTGTGTGGGGGGGGGGGGGGTGAGGTGTGTGTGTGTGTGTGTGTGTGTGTGTGTGTGTGTGTGTGTGTGTGTGTGTGTGTGGGAGGGTGAGGTGTGTGTGTGTGTGTGTGTGTGGGGGGGGGGGGGTGAGGTGTGTGTGTGGGAGGGTGAGGTAGGTGTGTGTGTGTGTGTGTGGGGTGGGGTGTGTGTGTACGTTAGTGTGTACGTATGTATGTATATAACCAGAAACTATAATAATCACGTTAAAAAAAATACTCCAATTACCTTTTTTTTTTTCATCACAAATAAAAGTAATTATCTAACAGATAAAACCTATGTAATCTAGATGGTTATAATTAACAAAAGTAATAGGTCAAGTTTACCTTCGTTTATTTACTATTTTCTTAATATATTTCCACACCCACACACACACTCACTCACCCACACACACACACACACACACCCACACACACACACCCACACACCCACACACACTCACCCACACACACACACACTCACCCACACACACTCACCCACACACACACACACACACCCACACACACACACACACACTCACCCACACACACACACACACTCACCCACACACACACCCACCCACTAGCTCAGTGACATATGTTGGTCTTAATGCTTAGAATGCAAATCCAGAGAGGGGGACGAAAGTTAGAAAGGGTTTGAAATCCATATTGGTAAAGAGTGGACAGACACACGAACATACCACACCTCACTTGAGCAAAACTATCCCTTAGGTGAGGTGGGGGTGGGTGTGGGGGAGTGGGGAGTGGGTGTGGGGGAGTGGGGGGTGGGTAGGGGGTAGTGGGTGTGGGGGAGTGGAAGGTGGGTGTTGGGGTGTGGTGGGGGGTGGGTGGGGGTTGTCTGTGCTCAAGTTTGGTAAATAAAATACCCTAAGTGGCGTCCAGTCGTGGTTTAAACAGCAATTAAGTGGTTGAGGTGATTAGCGTTGTCGAAATGTGGATAACAAATGATACTGGATGAAATTAATGATATCAGGTAATTTCCAAGTTGATAAAATCCCATCGCCATTATATGAACAAAATCCCACCACCAAAACAATAACAATTAACAAAATACCACCAACTCAAGTTTATCTAAGTACCCAATACCATATCAGACTAACCTAACCAAAATCACACAATCACTTTGGGAAAGGTTTAGCGGTAGATGAGATGTCCTTCTCTACAGGCGAGGTGAGATGACTTACTGTCGGGTCCTGCTGCACTTTACACCTCCACCAGGTAAACGATGTCAAGGTAATGTAGACGATCAGGCTACAAGGGCTTAATATAGTTCACAAGTTCAAAATACGTCTTTGAACACCCTTGAACAGGTTATTTTTTAAAGTATACCGTACCACTGAACACTTCACACAAGTACCGTATTTCTCAACACACACAAACGTAATTTTTTCCATCAGTTCACCTCTCTCAATATATCATCTTGTTATAAATTCCACAATGTTAGTTATCTTCCTCCTCCTCCTCCTCCCGTTCACAAAGATCCGCTACCTTTCTGTGTCTTCTGCTGCCTCGCCGTCACCCACACTGAGAGTTCTTTAACGTGTGACAGGACTGCGGAGGAATGCCTAGGTCCTAACTCAAACACCCCTCCCCTACCCTCAGTTGTCACCTCATAATTTTTATTTTTATTTAATATATCCATCAATATTGTGTTTGTGTTGCAGTTTACACCATTCTCAACCAATCAGGTGTTTGTTTTTTTTGTTTGTTTGTTGTGTGGTGTTGGTGACAGCTGTGTACGAGTCAATACAATAGTTAGCTTGTGATGATATTGTTTTCGATTTTATGTCGATTTTGAGTGAAATTGTTCGTTTTTTATCGTGTCAAGGTGTAACGTTCTTATCTGTTGTTGTTGTTTGGTGAAGTGGTCGGGAAGTGTAGGCATCAGTTGTGTTGGTTTCATTTGACAGTTGCAAGGGCTGTTTTTGGTTTACACTATAATATTTTAACATAACGTACAGTACTTTAACCTAACCTAACGTACAGTACTATATAACAAAGTATATTAATTTTAACACAACGTACAGTACTTTAACGCAACGTACAGTACTCTAACCTAACCTAACCGATATAGTTGCATTAAGTAAATCTGATATAATATTATTGATGGTGGACAAGATATTCTTAGTGTTTGTGTGTGTGTATAATTAATATTTTCATACATTCATCAATTAAATTCAACACACACACACACACACACACACACACACACACACACACACTTTCAATTCTATTTCCAATAAGTAAAACAAAAAAAATCCTAACCATATCTATTTGACCTTTTTTTAAACATTATCATTAACCTAACCACGAGGCCCCACAAACTACAGGTAAAGTAAAATTGGCTTTTATGTAGTTTAGTAATTAATTGGCTGAACAGAGTATCATAAAGGTGTATTCAAATATTTATTACAGTAACTATGGATAAAAAGGTTGGCGGGGGCGGGGGCGGGGGCGGGGTAGGGGGGTAATGATCAGGGGGTAACCACACAGTCCAGGTGTTGTCCCTTATTGAGATGATGGTTGGGGGGGGGGGGGGTCCGTCTTTACCCATAATTCATTAGTTATCAAGATTTTATGTTTCCTAGATCGATAGATAGATAGATAGATATGAATATAGTGTTCTTATTTATACATATATACATAGTTATTCCTCCAGTATATATTTATCCTCGACACTTGAACCTTGCACCTAACCTAGCACAACCCAACCCAACCCACCCACCTAAATTTTCTCATAACCATTCCATTGTTTTATTATTCATACAGATCTTTCTAAAAATAAAAAAATAAATATACATACATTACTTTTCTCCTCATATATTTCAGTATTGTTGAGGATATTGGTCACCGTGAATAATATCCACCTATTGTCATTTATGGTTGAAATATATTAAAACTATTCCTGGAAAAAAAAAAATATTATATATATATATCATTTCAGTTTACGAGTAATAAATATATTTTTTCTGTTTTCTTTGTTGGTGTTTTAGAAATTTATACAGTGAATAGTGAATGACTGACTGAGTGTTATGTGTGACGGAGTGTTTGTTTGTTTTGCTGCTCTCTCTCTCTCTCTCTCTCTTTTAAAATTTCATCTTTATCTCTCTTTACTCTCTTCGTCTTCACCCTGTCTCTCTCTCTCCCCCCCCTTCGTCTCTCTTTCTCTCCCTCACAACTCCACACTCTCCCCTACCCTTCTCTCTCACCTTCCCCCTCTCTCCTCCCCCACTCTCTAATTCCCTCTTTTCTCCCCCCCTCTCTCTCTCCCTTCCCCTCTCTCTAATTCCCTCTTTTCTCCCTCTCTCTCTCTCTCTCCCTTCCTCTCTTTACCCACCAAGAACCCAGAGGAGTAAAAAGTTTAAGCAAAAAGTTACATTAAATCGATTCCATTTAGTTGGAAATAAATTTATGGTCGTAATTAACTACAAATTTCACTCACAATATAATTAGATCCATTTTAAATTAACCCTTGACCTTGATAACCTTTTTGACCTTCATGACCTTATTAACCTTGATGACCTTTGACCTTTGATCTTGATGACCTTTGACCTTTGGTAGTGTGGTTACCCTAAAATATTTCCCTGAACAAGTTGGTGTATATTTTTGGTCGACATTTGACCCATTAGTTCAGAGGTCAACTAAGGTCATCAGAACGTTTCGTTGCTACTGATTTAAAATTGACCTCTGACCTTTTATCCTGACAGTAAGAGGATTATCCGAAATTAAAAAAAAAAGTAATAGAAAAGTATCTATTAGAAAGTATCCGTAATAGAGAAAGTATCCGTAAAAGAGAAAGTATCCGTAATAGAGAAAGTATCCGTAATAGAGAAAGTATCCATAATAGAGAAAGTATCCGTAATAGAGTCAGTCCTGTACACCGGCTGGACGGCAAAAAAAAAAATTCTCCGCGAATTTAAACACCAAGGAACCGCACTACACCAACTCACTCGTGTACAATGTATAAAATCTCTTCCCATTTATCCGTATTTACCCTCTCCTCCTCTTCCCTTCCTTTACCCTCGCTGTAGTGAATAAACTCATGTATAACTCTTCACTCCACGGCCGTATTCATCCTTAATGGCATCACATCCATGAATAATTTGTTTAAGTTCATTCATCAACGACTGGGGTCCCATTACAGGTGAATATATAGTTGGAAGTCACAGGTATATTTTCAATGGGGGTGGGGTGCCGTTCCTTTACCCTCGAGGCCGCAATTTGGCAGCGTCCTCGCTTTATGCTGACGAGACGTTGATTGGCTCTCCCGCCTATGAGGTGTCACGCATAAACTTACATCACAAGCTGTTGTAAATTAAGTAAAAAAAAATTCATTTATGTTTTATAATGTATCTAAGCTAACCTAACCTAACCTAACCTAACCTAACCTAATCAAACCCATCCTAACTTAACCAAAGTGAACCCAGTCAATCTGCATTAATAATATGGTCGCTCGTCTCCCCGTCTTTCAATCTGTAAACTTGCAACATTTCCAACTTCTCACCGACTCAAAATTTCTCCTCAAACCTGCCAGAAATATATCTTGGCGAACCAATATAAAAACTGTATCTAAAATTCGTATATAGAAGGTGGTATATCTAATGATGATGATAATAATAATAATAATAATAATAATAATAATAATAATAATAACAATAATAATAATAATAATAACCTCTTATCTTCGTATGATTCACTACAAAATTTAATATACATACAGACATTAAAGTATGATCAGTATATATTTTTTTTTATCATACGTATTTACTGTAAATTGACGACACGCTTGGCCTTGCCGCCTCAGGACGAAAAGTTAATAGGAGAGAATATTTTCACGTATTCCATTTGAAAAACGTATTATACTCAACAACATTTATAACTAGTTTTTACGAATTTTTTTTTTAATTACTCTATAAGTAAATCTTTAATAATACAGTAAAAATGGTTTATCCGGGAGTTATGTGAAGCCATTAAATGCAACAGGGAAAACGTATCGTACGGAGATAAGACCTGTGCTGCCGTGGTCCCATGCAGTGTTGTACCCTCGCCGAGTTACACATATATATTACTGCCTCTCTTAAATTGTGTGTATTTTTCCTTCTGGCTCAGCAACATATATATCATGGTGGAACATCTGTCTGTTGGTAGCTTTGTTGATTTTTGTATTTAGTAAGAGAAAGATGGAAAAAGAGTAATAATGATGTAAAGTTGTGCAATAATGAACATGATTAATATTATCAACAAGAATATTACTTCATGGTGATCGATATTTTTAATATTGTTGATAATAATAATGATAATAATAATAATAACACTAATACTACTACTATTATTATTATTACTACAACTACTAATACTATTACTACTACTACTACTACTACTATTGGTAATCATATGAACAACACTATATAAGGTTAGGTTAATAACATACAACCACTAATAACCCATTGTTTATTACGTCATACAGGAGAGCATGAGATAGTGTTAGTGACAGCTAACAACGTCAGCTACAGGTGCCAGCTAACAAGGCCAGCTCACAGGGCTAGCTAACAGAGCCAGCTAACAAGCCCAGCTATCAAGTCCAGCTCACCAGGTCAGCTAACAGGGCCAGCTAACCAGGTCAGATAGTGGTTCAACAGCTTATAATATTTACAAAAAAAACCCCACAGACAGTAAAGCTGCTTTTGTTAGTTGTGTTTACCTGCCCAGTGTCAGCCCTTCCTGACTATCTGCCTCATTAGTCGGTATATACAGGTAAGTGTGCACAAGACTCTTCACTAACACACCTTTGAGTTTATTTTAGTGACTCACATTTTCTCTGAGTGTTTATGACCGTCTTTGTAATCTATTTAATGTACAGGAATATGGTGACCTCCTACACTGCCTTTGTGATCTATTAAACACATATCACTGAAATAAACCTCATGTATTAAATATTACATGTCTCGGGTTGGTTAGGTTAGGTTAGGTTAGTGTTAGGTTAGGTTAGTGTTAGGTTAGGATAGGTTAGTGTTAGGTTAGTGTTAGGTTAGTGTTAGGTTAGGATAGGTTAGTGTTAGGTTAGGATAGGTTAGTGTTAGGTTAGGATAGGTTAGTGTTAGGTTAGGATAGGTTAGTGTTAGGTTAGGATAGGATAGGTTAGGTTAGTGTTAGGTTAGGATAGGTTAGGTTAGGATAGGTTAAGTTAGGTTAGGTTAGTGTTAGGTTAGGTTAGTGTTAGGTTAGTGTTAGGTTAGGTTAGGTTAGGTTAGGTTAGGATAGGTTAGGTTAGTGTGAGGTTAGGATAGGTTAGTGTTAGGTTAGGTTAGGTTAGTGTTAGGTTATCTTGGTAATCATGAAACGGGAGAATAGCGAACTCTGGCGGGCCATCACTGACTAAACTCACGTAAAATAAAAAAGATGATAATAGCCACTTTGATATTTTTATTTCTTTATGAAGCATTATTTCTCCCTCCCCTGGTGAGCTGTGTTGAACCATTGACAGTATAATGTTAGTACTACTCATCAACAACTATGGTCTTTAACAGCGTAATGAGGTTAGTAATTACACTAATTCATCAACATATACAAATTACAAGTGTTAAACAATCCCAATACGGCAGTTAAACCCGTTGGCTAACAGTGTCAGCTAACAGAGTAGGCTAACAGTGTCAGCTAACAGAGTCAACTGTCAGCTAACAAGATCAACTGACACTAAGCAACACCGTCAACTTACCGGCTTAGCAAATTACGCTCAGCTAACATGGCAGCTAAGATGTTCAGCAGGCAGCAGTGAGCAGCCTCTTCCTATGTTATGATATGATTCGTGATATGTGCAACCTAAACACGTGGCTTTGTTTACAAACACTTTATTTTTCCCGCCACAATTTCCACGCTATATTCGTAAACACTATAGTTCCAGCCTTCAGTTTCTTTCCAATTTATTTGATCCATTTCGTTTCTGAGCGTTATTTTTCACTCCATATAATTCACAAATCTGTATTTTTCTCTCAGTTTCCTTTATAAACCTCCTGTCTTATCCACGCCCCATGTAACCGCTGGTCATTCACTCAACACACTACTTTGACCTTCCTCCTCCACAGTCGCCACCATTGTCTGAGGTATATTAAATGTAAACACCTCCTCACCTCGCCCTGACCCACCGTCATAGCCTCACTCCTTTGATCCACTTGTAAACACACACTTTGATCCACTTGATGTAATTGTTTGATCCACATCGCATAAATGATTTTGGTTCGGGTTCTGTACATTATATGATGGTATGCTGTAGACAGTATTCCGTTTTCTGTATAAACAATAAGTTAGGTTATATGTGAGGACATTTTCTACGTCTGTTTGACATTATTGTTTACCATTGTCCTCATCTGCGTTATATCATCACACTGTATCACTTAGATCTATTAAATAACAATCCATTGTTTCATTCCACTCTGGCATTACCACGGCCTCAGTTTCCAACGATGTAGTTGACCTTAAACGACTAGGTAGTTTACACACTACAACTTTCATCTAAGCCTATAGTCTCTTCAACTACAGTGTTACAAAAGTTTTACCTTTAATTTGTTATTGATTTAAAGCTAAATATGAACATATAACAATATCAGTGTGTGTTGACTTGGTCGGTTCTGACTGATGTAGTGTAAGTACAAGACGGGAAGTACGTGTGGCGGTAACTACGGTATATACTCAGAGAAGCACAGACACCCAGGTATATACAGTACACACATTCTCAACATCACAGTAGACAGGGACTGAGCTAGGGCAGGTGCAGTATATACATAAGCTACGCTAGACCTTAAATCTAGTTTTGTCGCCGAAATGCAACTCCTGTATTGTTCCGCCGAGATGAGGCGCCTCTGTTGGTGTGTTTACTGTTCCGTGAGGCCAGTCATTACCCCCCGAGGCCAGCTACTGTCTCCTTAGGCCAGCCACTGTCCTTTAAAGCCAGTTACTGCACCGTGAGGGCAGCCTCTCCCGTGAGGCCAGTTACTGCCCCGTGAGGCTGTGGGGTCACTGGATAACCCTCTAGGCCAGCCATCATGAATTCTTCAGATCAGACGCTGACGGTGAAGGACGGGGGAGGGGGGGGGGGGGGCTGGTCACTCAGCCGAAGGAGGGGACACACCTGGTGAGCGGGGCGGACCAACGGCGGGTGTGGAGACAAGTGAGGCGGTCAGGTCCTGCGGGGCGGTACCCGGGGCGGCAGGTGACAAGGACGTTGGCTCCGACGTGGTAGCGGGGCCGCCGGGGTGACACACGCCCGTGTTGGGGCTCCCCAGGATGACTACACGACTCCACGCCTACACCCGGGAGAGAAAAATATAAATAAGAAACTATAGACGCTAACATTTGCTTGTCTCAGGTCACCAGGTCATAAAACATGGCAGTGAACAACAGGAGACATTCAACCATTTTGTAAACACTCGTCTGACAGTTATACCACATCTCACATTACTACATAAACACATATATATTTTTATAACAATATACAAAGGAGATAAATAAAACAAACGATACACCGACAACAATTAAAGTTACCAATTAGTAAATACATTGATTGAAAAAAAAAACCACTTCTCAAATTTTTCATGTTTTAAATTGTCTGTCTAACATATATGAAAAATTATGCCGCGCGAAAAATGAATAGAAATGAAATATATAAACAGTGTTATTTAGTTCGAATTAAACCAAAAATATTTACTTGTTATTGACAGTTTGTGTAGTGGACATATAACGGGAATAATAAATTTGACGTTCGGGGAAAAATCAAAGGCGAATACTAACTGGCAATTACTTCACAGCTCGACTTGACAAACGTAAAAAATACCACAGGAAATTTGTTGTTGATTCCCAGATGACAAATATTATTTTAATGAACAAAACTTGGTGGTAGAAAGACCTTAAAATATTCACTGTGTTTGAATGTTTACTCAGTGGGGTAAAATGTTAATGGATATCTTACACACACATACACTTAACATACTCACACATACTTAACATACACCCACACACACACACACATACGGGAGGAGAAACAAAGATAAGGGAGAAAATGAGAGGCTAGAGGTTAGAGGTCAGAAGTCAGAGGTCACGAGGTAGCACAGGTGAAGACTAATCAATGAGACCACAGGTGAGTAGACTACCGTATGAGGCCACCAGAAGCCTTATACAGATAGATAGATAGATAGATAGACAGACAGACAGACACACAAACAGATATATAGATAGAGGCAGAATGACTGATAGACAGTCAGACAGACAAATAGACAGATAAACAGTCAATCATTTGCTCAAAGATGGTGAACGGAGTTAAGAGAGACAGACAGACAGACAGACTGATATAGATACAGATAAACAAACAGACAAATAGACAGGTACTCACAGGTGGGCGGGGGATAAGACGAGGAGACGAAGACACACACACAGGTACTCACAGGTGGGCGGGGGCACACACAAGTGGGCGGGGGCACACACACAGGTACTCACAGGTGGGCGGGGGCACACACAAGTGGGCGGGGGGCACACACACAGGTACTCACAGGTGGGCGGGGGCACACACACAGGTACTCACAAGTGGGCGGGGGCACACACACAGGTACTCACAGGTGGGCGGGGGCACACACAAGTGGGCGGGGGGCACACACACAGGTACTCACAGGTGGGCGGGGGGTGTGACCAGGTGCCGTCGCTGGTGCAGAAGGTGAGGGCGTGACCACGGACGACGTAGCCGGGGTCACAGCTGAAGGAAAGGGCGTCCCCCACCTGCCGGGAGCTGGACCCCGTCACCTGGCCATGTTCAGGAGCGTCTACGGCCTCACACACCACCTCTGGGGGGAGAGAAGGGGTAGGAGATGACCTCTGGGGGAGAGAAGGGGGAGGAGATGACCTCTGGGGGGAGAGAAGGGGTAGGAGATGACCTCTGGGGGAGAGAAGGGGGAGGAGATGACCTCTGGGGGGAGAGAAGGGGGAGGAGATGACCTCTGGGGGGAGAGAAGGGGTAGGAGATGACCTCTGGGGGAGAGAAGGGGGAGGAGATGACCTCTGGGGGGAGAGAAGGGGTAGGAGATGACCTCTGGGGGAGAAAGGGGGAGGAGATGACCTCTGGGGGGAGAGAAGGGGTAGATGACCTCTGGGGGAGAGAAGGGGGAGGAGATGACCTCTGGGGGGAGAGAAGGGGGAGGAGATGACCTCTGGGGGGAGAGAAGGGGTAGGAGATGACCTCTGGGGGAGAAAGGGGGAGGAGATGACCTCTGGGGGAGAGAAGGGGGCGGAGATGACCTCTGGGGGAGAGAAGGGGGGAGATAGAAACAGAGAGAAGGTAAAGGGGACAAGATTGCCTTATGGAGAGAGAGAGAGAGAGAGAGAGAGAGAGAGAGAGAGAGAGAGAGAGAGAGAGAGAGAGAGAGGAAAATAAAAAGGGGAAAGACAAAAATGAGGAAAAGAATAAAAAATAAAAATAAAGAGATGTCATCCTCAGCCTTAGTTAGGTGAGGGGACGAGGAGGGAGGGAGAGTGAGGGAGGGAGGGGAGGGAGAGTGAGGGAGGGAGAGTGAGGGAGGGAGGGTGAGGGAGAGTGAGGAAGTGAGGGAGGGAGAGTGAGGGAGAGTGAGGGAGGGAGGGAGAGTGAGGGAGGGAGGGTGAGGGAGAGTGAGGGAGAGTGAGGGAGGGAGAGTGAGGGAGGGAGAGTGAGGGAGAGTGAGGGAGGGAGGGAGGGTGAGGGAGAGTGAGGAAGAGTGAGGGAGGGAGGGTGAGGGAGAGTGAGGGAGGGAGGGTGAGGAAGAGTGAGAGAGGGAGAGTGAGGAAGAGTGAGGGAGGGAGGGAGAGGGAGAGTGAGGGAGGGAGGGTGAGGGAGAGTGAGGGAGGGAGAGGGAGAGTGAGGGAGGGAGGGTGAGGGAGGGAGAGGGAGGGAGGGTGAGGGAGGGAGAGTGAGGAAGAGTGAGGGGGGGAGGGAGTGTGACGGAGGAAGAGTGAGGCAGGGAGAATGAGGAAGAGTGAGGGAGGGAGGGAGGGAGAGTATGGAGGGAGTGAGGAAGGAAGAGTGAGGGAGAGTGAGGGAGGGAGTGAGAGTGGGAGAGAGAAGAGTGAGGGAGAGAGTACAATGAGGGAGAAAGTAGTGGCGGAGAAAGTACAATGGGGGAGAGAGTACAGGCAGTATTGTTCTCACCACCACAGTTATAAAGTTATAGAAAGTTGGAGAAAGGTTTGCTTCTGTCATGACGCCTGAAGTTACGATTGTTCCCCGTTTTCCTTGTTACCTTGACAACCTGAGTTACCTGGGCGTAATGGGTCAAATCTCTCTACCTTGAAAGGAGCAGGGGATGTGACCTTGATATATTGCTATTATGACCAATTACCTGTGATCGGATGATTTACCTTGACAGGTGGGTAATGACCAGGTGAGATGCCCCCATTCTTTTACCTTGACAGCTAAACAAGGGATGACATCTCCTTGACAGCTAAGTCCAGGGTGAAGATCTACTCCTTGACAATAAACCAGGTGAGATGCCCCCAGTCTCTTACCTTGACAGCTAGGCACGGGGTGAGACCAGGTGCCATTAGCGGTGCATCGAAGAACACGGTGGCCCAGCAGACGGAAGCCGGGTACACAAGCGAACACCGCTGACCCCGTGTAGGAGGTGTTGGCGGAGTGCAGCTGTAGACGGGCGTCCTCCGGGGCTAACACGGGGCACCTCACCACCACACACCGCGGGGCGCCTCCAGACCACTCACCTGGGGCAGGGGGGTGAAGGGGGTAGTTAGTACATGGTGCTAAAACGATGGTGGATTTAAATGAAGGTGGATTTAAAAAAGGTGGATTTAAATGAAGGTGAATTTAAATGAAGGTGGATTTAAATGAAGGTGGATTTAAAGAAGGTGGATTTAAATGAAGGTGGATTTAAATGAAGGTGGATTTAAATGAAGGTGGATTTAAATGAAGGTGGATTTAAATGAAGGTGGATTTAAAGAAGGTGGATTCAAAGAAGGTGGATTTAAATGAAGGTGGATTTAAAGAAGGTGGATTTAAATGAAGGTGGATTTAAATGAAGGTGGATTTAAAGAAGGTGGATTTAAATGAAGGTGGATTTAAAGAAGGTGGATTTAAATGAAGGTGGATTTAAAGAAGGTGGATTTAAATGAAGGTGGATTTAAAGAAGGTGGATTTAAATGAAGGTGGATTTAAAGAAGGTGGATTCAAAGAAGGTGGATTTAAATGAAGGTGGATTTAAAGAAGGTGGATTTAAATGAAGGTGGATTTAAATGAAGGTGGATTTAAAGAAGGTGGATTTAAATGAAGGTGGATTTAAAGAAGGTGGATTTAAATGAAGGTGGATTTAAAGAAGGTGGATTTAAATGAAGGTGGATTTAAAGAAGGTGGATTTAAATGAAGGTGGATTTAAAGAAGGTGGATTTAAAGAAGGTGGATTTAAATGAAGGCGGATTTAAAACGAAGGTGTGACCTTATAGACTTACCTGAAGGGAGGCAGGTGATCTTGGGGGCACCTGAGAGGTAATGACCATCAGGGCAGGAGAAGGTGAGGGAGGCGCCCAAGGTGACGCTGTCTCCGTGTACATCCAACTTGTCGTCACTTGATACAGGAGGGCAGCTCACTCCTGTAGGAGGTGAGATATTATATAACTAACACACACACACACACACACACACACACACACACACACACACACACAGGTCTACAAATTAACCTAAAAATATGAGCCAATCCCGACATAAAATCACCAATTAATCTCTCAAAATACCTAACCTAACCTAACCTAACCTAACCTAAACTAAACCTAACCTAACCATAACATCACCTGGAAATACCTGAACCTCAAACTAAAATACAAAATTCACCTGAAAATCCCCAAAAGGACCTAAAATGATATACAGAATCACCATAAAATATTGGGACAACAAAGGACAAAATTTCTTCCTATGAAAAAATACAAATATTTTATTTTCTTCTCCTATAATTTGCATATTGGAAGAGGATGAATTAAGAGTGTAAAATTTAGTATAAAAAAAACTAATCTGATTATACAAAATATTGCACAAACTCAAGCTCTGTATATCACTTGATGGGGAATTGTGAAATGGAGTGAAATATCTGTAAGGAATTTCACCTCTGTTTTGATATGTAAAGTAGGGACACAATTTTTACCAGGGGGAATTTCGGTATATCAATGGAAAGGAAAATAGTCAATGTTTATTTTACCTAACCTAACCTGACCTGACCTGATCTAACCTAACCTAACCTAACCTAACCTGACCTGACCTAACCTAACCTAACCATCCCTGTAGCCTCGTTTACTCCTGGTGGGTGCAGGAGTTTGTATGTAAACAATGAACGCTGACGTCACTTGTCACGTGATATTTGTTGACGTCGCCGCCATGTTGGAAGGATAGTGTTGATGATATGGACACACACACACACACACACACTAACGAGGCGGGAAAGTAGAGTTCTTGTTGAGGAAATAATATTACGCTGCCATTACTGCATTTAATTACCTTGACAATTCATTACCTGCGTGTCATTACTTACCTTCATGACACACACACACACACACACACACACACACACACACACACACACACACTCTCTCTCTCTCTCTCTCTCAGGATCGACAGTGAAAAGTGTGTCTGTTTGTCCTCTATCAGAATAAATGATAAAAAGTATGTGTGTATGTGTGTCTCTCTCTCACACAAACACACACACACTTTCTCAACACCACAAACACACCTCCGGTTCAATTGTCCTTCAACACTACCCTTGCTTTTCCTTCCTTCCTTCCTTCCTTCCCCCTCCCTCCCCTCAGCCTTTTGTGTGGTGTGAGGGAGATAATGGATGTTATTGAAGAGAATCCGTGGGTGTGTGTGAGTCAGCCAGTATAGTTATCAGGTGTTGCCCCTCTCACACTCTCACCCCGACTGCTCCATGACACACTGACCACCGCTTCATATACTGACCGCGGCACCCATGTTGTGAAGGGTGTGTGTGTGTGTGTGTGTGTGTGTGTGTGTGTGTGTGTGTGTGTGTGTGTGTGTGTGTGAAACCTCCATATAACAAACTAAACGGGAAAGGATAGTCCGGTAAATAAAAGTCCGTTAGATGTGAAACCTCCAAAAAACGGTAAATAAAAGTCCGTTATATGTGAAATCTATAATGGACTAAATAAGAGAGGATAGTCCGGTAAATAAAAATCCATTATATACAAAAACCTCCAAATAACGGACAATATTCAGTAGATCAAAGTCCGTTAATGGGAGGTGTCAGAGATGTGGATATATTTTTTGACATAATTTTTAGACATCTACAAAACCTAAGTCGAGGGTGAGTGTTCCTTAATTGATGTTCCTTGGTAAGTAACATGGCCAGGTGTTACGGTTATAGGGGCGTTAATAATCACACTGTAACTCGCTCATAACACCTCACTGTAACAACCAGCAACAAGTATAAGGGGTTAGTGTGTAAGTATAAGGGTTTAGTGTGTAAGTATAAGGTGTTAGTGTGTAAGTATAAGGGGTTAGTGTGTAAGTATAAGGGGTTAGTGTGTAAGTATAAGGTGTTAGTGTGTAAGTATAAGGGTTTAGTGTGTAAGTATAAGGTGTTAGTGTGTAAGTATAAGGGGTTAGTGTGTAAGTATAAGGGGTTAGTGTGTAAGTATAAGGGGTTAGTGTGTAAAGAAACAAATATAACAAGAGAAATGCGGCTGCTACAACAACGACAACAACACACACACACACACACACACACACACACACACACACACACACACACACACTGGTTCACCACACCACATCATGTTACCACACTACACATCACCACACACTACCAACCCATCACCATCAAACATCATCACACACATAACCACACTACTACATCATCACACTCAGATCAAACCCTCAGATAGGACACGTGTGTGTGTGTGTGTGTGTGTGTGTGTGTGTGTGTGTGTGTGTGTGTGTGTAGTGTGGTGTGGTGTGGTGAGGTGTGGTGTGGTGTAGTGTGGTGTGGTGTGGTGTAGTGTGTGTGTGGTGTGTGTGTGTGGTGTAGTGTAGTGTGGTGTGGTGTGGTGTGGTGTAGTATGGTGTGTGTGGTGTGTGTGTGTGGTGTGTGTGTGGTGTAGTGTGGTGTGGTGTGGTGTAGTATGGTGTAGTGTGGTGTAGACGTCTCATGGGTGTACAGTTTTCAATATGCTCTCCATTATTGACATGTTCCAGCAATTTCCGCCTGATATTACTTTCCATCAACCCACCACCACCACCACTACCAGCGACCACCACTACCACCACCACACACCAGCTACCACCACCACACACCACCACCACCACCAGCGACCACCACTACCACCAGCGACCACCACTACCAGCGACCACCACTACCAGCGACCACCACTACCACCACCACACACCACCACCACCACCACTACCACCAGCGACCACCACTACCACCAGCGACCACCACTACCAGCGACCACCACTACCAGCGACCACCACTACCACCACCACACACCACCACCACTACCAGCGACCACCACTACCACCACCACACACCACCACCACCACCACACACCACCACCACCACCAGCGACCACCACTACCAGCGACCACCACTACCACCACCACTACCACCACCACACACCACCACCACCACCAGCGACCACCACTACCACCACCACCACCAGCGACCACCACTACCAGCGACCACCACTACCACCACCACCACCACTACCAGCGACCACCACTACCACCACCACACACCAGCTACCACCACCACACACCACCACCACCACCAGCGACCACCACTACCACCAGCGACCACCACTACCAGCGACCACCACTACCAGCGACCACCACTACCACCACCACACACCACCACCACCACCACTACCACCAGCGACCACCACTACCACCAGCGACCACCACTACCAGCGACCACCACTACCAGCGACCACCACTACCACCACCACACACCACCACCACTACCAGCGACCACCACTACCACCACCACACACCACCACCACCACCACACACCACCACCACCACCAGCGACCACCACTACCAGCGACCACCACTACCACCACCACTACCACCACCACACACCACCACCACCACCAGCGACCACCACTACCACCACCACCACCAGCGACCACCACTACCAGCGACCACCACTACCACCACCACCACCACTACCAGCGACCACCACTGCGACCACCACTACCACCACCACTACCACTACCACCACCACACACCAGCTACCACCACCACACACCACCACAACCACACACCAACACCACCACTACCACCACCACCACACACCAGCTACCACCACCACCACACCACATCCCACCACACTGAGGCCAGACAGACACACAGAAGCCCGGCGGCTTATCTTGTAACAGCTCACGTCTCCCTCCTAATTATCCCTTTGTCCTCCCTTTCTCCCTTAACCCCTGACCCTCCCTGACCCTAAACTCCTACCTCTTGCCCCCTTACCCCCTTGCCTCTAACACACACACACACACACACACACACACACACACACACACACACACACACACACACACACTCTCTCTATACTGTATATAACTCGAGGATAAAACGATGATAAATAAAAAAAAAGTTTAAACAAGTAATTAAAGATTTTCTTCCTTCCAATTAATTAATACCGAGAAATAAGACTTTTTCGGGGGGGGGGGGGGGGGGAGATATGCACATGGGGACCAATTAAGACAGCGTGTGTGTGTGTGTGTGTGTGTGTGTGTGTGTGTGTGTGTGTGTGTGTGTGTGTGTGTGGAGGGGAGGCTTTGATAATATACCCTAAATGTTATCACGAGTTTTTATCCACCTCTCTCTCTCTCTCTCTCTCTCTTTCTTTTTCTTTGTCTCTATATATCTCCTTTTATATCCCTTTCTTCGCCTCTCTCTCTCCCTCCCTGCAAAACTGTCTCCCTTCCTCCCTCCCTCCAACACTGTCTCTCTCCCTCCCTCCAACAGTCTCCCTCCCTCCCTCCCTCCAACATTGTCTCCCTCTCTCCCTCCAACACTGTCTCCCTCCCTCCCTCCCTCCAACAGTCTCCCTCCCTCCCTCCAACACTCCTCCTCCAGTCTCTCCCTTTAAACAAGTAATGAGGCACTTTAACACCATCTTCTCTCACCACTCAAATACCATAGTTATCTCATTTTCTCACCACTTATCTCTCCCTGTCTCTCTGTCTCTCAATTTACACCTAGGTTTAGTGTCTCTCTCTCTCTCTTCTTGCTTCTCACCTGTTTCTCCCTCTCCTACTTTCCCCTCCCTCTGTCTCTCCTTCCCCTCTCTCTCCCCCCCTCAGATCCTCCTTCCACCCCCCACTATCTAAAATTACAGACCTTTTCATTTCCAATCATTTCCCCTCTCCCGTTTTCTTTAGGTTAACAATATCAGAGGGTCAACTCAGCTACCCTCGCTTGGCCTCCTGTCAATACACTAGACACGCCCCTGACACGACTCATCAAGACAACAGTGGAAAGAAAAAAATAGTAGCAAAAAAGTATAGGGCTTTTATATGAGGAAAAGTAACGCTGGAAGAAATCACTGGGCTATTTCTTCTGGCTTTTTTTTTTAAAGTTGTTGGGCTATTTTTTTTTTTTTTACAGTTGATGGAAGCTATTTTGGCTATTATTTTTTAATTGAGAGGGCTATTTTTTTTAAGTCTTTCAATATATCCAATGCCATTTAAACAATTTCACAGGAACACACACACACACACACACACACACTGTCACTATGTTGAAATGAACTGTAGTTTGAGCTTTTCCCCATCTAAGTTATTATATGTCTTATTTATGTCACTTATGTTACTTGTATATTATTTGTAATTCGTAACCCATTCCCCAAATATGTAACTGTATATTTTCAGCCTTCTGGCTGCCAAGCTCTTTCAATAAACCGTTAATTATTATTATTATTATTATTATTACACACACACACACACACACACACACACACACACAAACAAACAATTTAACAAGAAAGCCATCAACCTAGGGATTCGGACAAGTATCATTCCACAGCTTACAGAGAGACAGACAGACAGACAGACTACCTTACACCACACATCAAGGGGCGGTCATTACACTGGCTCTATCAACTCTATCTGATTATCATTGTGAATATATAATCCTCTGATGGTGAGTAACAATGGTCCTTCTATCACTATCCTCACCACCACCCACCACCACCACCATCACCTACCATCTAGTCTGGGTACAGTGAAACCCCCCCCTATAACGGACTTACCTCCATATAATCCGTTATTAGAGGGTTTCACATCCAACAGACCCTCGATAATACGGACTTTCTCCTTGATACGGTTTGTTTACATATAATTTTAAAGTCATGAAGTCAGTTCGATTCTTCAGATGTTTCTATGTCAATTATGGATCTAAATTATCCCAGTTTAGTTCTGTTCCACCCTATGGCCAATTCTCTTTGGTTTATACAGAACAAAAAATGGTTCAATTCATCTCAGTGAGTAAAAAATTTCAATTGAGTTCGATATATTTTTTTTTCCATTTCTGTCCAACTTTTGAAACGTTAATTACACAGGTGAGGGTGCCAACTACACCTGTCAGCTGGCCACCCCACACCATCTGTCAGCTAGCCATCCCACACCATCTGTCAGCTAGCCAACCCACACCACCTGTCAGCTGGCCACCCCACACCACCTGTCAGCTAGCCACCCCACACCATCTGTCAGTTAGCCACCCCACACCACTTGTCAGCTAGCCATCCCACACCACCTGTCAGCTGGCCCCACCCCACACCACCTGGGAATTAACTGCGTAACACACGTTGTCTCGCCAGGGAGGAATGGGGGAGGGGGAAATGGGAAGAGAGGGAGAGGATGAGACGGGGAGGAATGGGGGAGAGGGGAAATGGGAGGTGATGGAGGAGGAGAGGGTGTCTATGGGTAGGCCTATTTAAAGGGTAAATCTGATATATTAAGGGAATAAATCTGTGCTAGTTAAAGGGGCAAATCTGAGACACTAACGAGGCCAATCTGAAAAGTAACGAAGTAAATCTGGAAATAGTTTAGAGGAAAGTCTGTCGTCGGAGTTACTGTTATAAAGGGTTAAATAAAAGGGTTAGGGGTTAAAAAAGGGGTTATCCAGACCTATGTAAAGGGTTAAATAAAGGGGCTAGGGGTTAAATAAAGGGGCTATCCAGACTAACATAAAGGGTTAAATAAAGGGGCTAGGGGTTAAATAAAAAGGTTATCCAGACTAACATAAAGGGTTAAATAAAGGGGCTAGGGGTTAAATAAAGGGGTTATCCAGACTAACATAAAGGGTTAAATAAAGGGGCTAGGGGTTAAATAAAGGGGTTATCCAGACTAACATAAAGGGTTAAATAAAGGGGCTAGGGGTTAAATAAAAAGGTTATCCAGACTAACATAAAGGGGTTATCCAGCACTCACCTTTAACCAGGATATGGAGGTAGTTGTCATGGCCGGTAGGAGCAGTACAGGTAAAGGTGCCAGTATCGTCAGCCTTGGCATAGTAGAGTGACAGACGGTACCTCAGTTCTCGCTCTAGCCTGTTGATAGCCCAGCCTTAGGGGAGACAGGGGGGAGGGGGGGGGGGAATTATTGTTTGTATTTTCTATTTGTTATTTGTTTTTTGTCTTTTTTGTCTGTCTTTTTTTTTAGGTATTTGTTATATTGTTTTTTTGTTTGTCTGTCTGTCTGTCTGTCTCTTGTTTCTTGTATTTGTTATCGTATTTATCTGAGTCTCTTTTTCTTTGCTTTTGTTGTCACTTATTTTGTTTTCTGTCTCTTATATTTCTTTGTTTTGTTTATCTTTCTTTTTATTTTTCTATCTTACCTGTGCTTGTCTCTCTCTCTCTCTCTCTCTCTCTCTCTCTCTCTCTCTCTCTCTCTCTCATCAGGTAAATGACTAAACAGCGTAAAACCGACAAACTAAGACGACAGGTTGAAGCGTCTCCCATTGGTCGATATTAAAGTGTTGTATGACCTTCAGGGAGTATTGGCACATACATACACATCTTCATACATACATACACACATACATACATACACATCTTCATACATACATACACACATACATACATACACATCTTCATACTTACATACATACATACATACACATCTTCATACTTACATACATACAATCTTCATACATACATACACATCTTCATACATACATACACATCTCCATACATATATATCTTCATACATACATACATACAATCTTCATACATACATACACATCTTCATACATACATACACATCTTCATACTTACATACATACAATCTTCATACATACATACACATCTTCATACATACATACACACATACATACATACACATCTTCATACTTACATACATACATACATACACATCTTCATACTTACATACATACACATCTTCATACATACATACATACACATCTTCATACATACATACACACATACATACATACATATCTTCATACTTACATACATACATACATACATATCTTCATACATACATACACATCTCCATACATACACATACACATACATAAACACACAAATTTTCATACATACATACACTTACACGTACTCGTATTCATAAACTTATAAACACATATACATATTGATTCACATGCACATATACTCTTACATATAACAGATACATATTCTCTCACACACACACACACACACACACACACACACACACACACACACACACACACACACACACACACACACTCAGCGAAAATAATACGAGCATATACTGTATATTTACGTAAGAAAAACAACCACCATCACACCTTTCACCTAACCTAACCTAACCATCACACCTTTTACCTAACCTAACCAAAACAAATATACGACGATAAAGAAGAAAATCCTTTAATAATGATAAATGTTGTTGTCATATTACGATTGTTTCTTTCATGGTAATTAACCCAAGAGAGAGAGAGAGAGAGAGAGAGAGAGAGAGAGAGAGAGAGAGAGAGAGAGAGAGAGAGAAACACAATTTTGCCACCGGGACACAATTCACGTGAGTAAATCCTTGTCTCCAGCAGGACAATAACAACTCCTTGCCAGATACTGCCAGCAGCACCAACACGGGATAATGATAATGATGATGATAATAACAATAATAATAATAGCCCCAAGTCTGTCTCCCTGTCTTTCACTGCATCTGTCTATCTCTATCCTTCTGTCTACCTGTCTGTCTGTCACCCTCACCTTCTACACCTGTGCGTAACACCAACAGCGGTTAATGAGATTCACCTTACGAACACTCACAGGTAGGTTAGGTTAGGGTAGGTCAGGTTAGGTTAGGTCAGGTTAGGTTAGGTTAGGTTAGGTTAGGTTAATTTAGCATTCCATTCCACCAAGTTACATTAGATTAACATTAACATTCTTAACCACTAGAAGACTCCAGGTGGGTTTCTTAATCTTCATCAGTTCTGGATTAAGATAATAACACTGTCTTGCCCCAGAAACAACATTACCGGGTATATTAGTGGTGTAAGTTACTCAGTTCTCGCCCCCAAGTGGTCGACAAAAATTATGGCTCACAGTTCCCAAAGGTGAGGGAGGGAGGGAGGGAGGGAGGGAGGGAGGGAGGGAGGGAGGGAGGGAGGGAGGGGGTGTTGGGAGGGAGGGAGGGAGGGAGGGAGGGAGGGAGGGAGGGAGGGTTGGGAGGGAGCGAATGAGTGAGTGAGTGAGTGATTAAGTGAGATGAGTAACGTGAGTGAGTGAGGTGAGTAACGCGAGTGAGTGAGGTGAGTAATGGAAGTGTTTCAGCAGCAAGAAAAGTTTCCATTGCTTTACTTCACAGAATAAATTCACCACACAATCCCTTATGAATTTCAAAGTCCGAGTAATGAATTGTCTTGAGAGGTGTGTGTGTGTGTGTGTGTGTGTGTGTGTGTGTGTGTGTGTGCAACAATAAATGTCTTCGTATTAATTATATGAATGAAAACTCCTCAAGTGGACAAAAAATAAGACGGAACGAATGACTCACCGACAAACTTTTCTTTTGCGACTTGGTAACACTGGCTCTTGTGTCGGGGGGGTTGGCAACACTGTCAGGGTGTGTACGTGGAGGTGGCAACACTGGCAGGGCTGTGTGTGTGTGTGTGTGTGTGTGTGTGTGTGTGTGTGTGTGTGTGTGGCAACACTGGCAGGGCTGTGTGTGTGTGGGGTTGGCAACACTGGCAGGGCTGTGTGTGTGTGTGGGGTTGGCAACATTGTCAGGGTGTGTACGTGGAGGTGGCAACACTGGCAGGGCTGTGTGTATGTGGGGTTGGCAACACTGTCAGGGTGTGTACGTGGAGCTGGCAACACTGGCAGGGCTGTGTGTGTGTGTGTGGGGTTGGCAACATTGTCAGGGTGTGTACGTGGAGGTGGCAGGCAACACTGTCAGGGTGTGTACGTGGAGGTGGCAACACTGTCAGGGTGTGTACGTGGATGTGGCAACACTGTCAGGGTGTGTACGTGGAGGTGGCAACACTGGCCGGCCAAGAACTTAACACCGCTCAAAGTTAAACAATTATTCGTGATTACCAAACTTGTCTGATGGACGTCATTACACTACAGGCTACTGACAACAACAACCACTACCAACAACCATTAACAACACCCTCTAGCAACAACTATTAACAACAACCATTAACAACCACTACAACACTCATTACCAACAACTATAACAATCATTAAGCTACAACAACAACCACTACCACCAACTACAACAACCATTAACAACATCAACTACAACAATCATTAACAACTACTACTATAACAACCACTACAACAACTACAAGTAGCATTAAGACAACCCTATAGCAACAACAGTACATCTTATTCAGTATTTTCAAAGTGATTATTATTATTATTATTATTATTATTTTTATCATTTTATTATTATTATTACCATCAAGATTATTATTTTTATTTTATTGTTATTATTATTATTAACCAACACACACACACACACACACACACACACACACACACACACACACACACACACACACCTATCAAGTAATTCAGGGTCACCTCTCCATAATCCACTTAGGTCATTACTAATACAGTTTGTGTCACTTAAAAGGAAACGAGATAAGTAATTAATCAACCACATGACCCAAAAATAGTCGATACAGATTAGGTTATGGAGACAGACCTCGTTAATCACTAGTTAACTCTGTGACAATACCGCTAAGAGCAATGTATTGACCTGACCTGACCTGGGATGAAGGGTGTGTGTGTGTGGGGGGGGCGCTTATATCTCTCTCTCTCTCTCTCTCTCTCTCTCTCTCTCTCTCTCTCTCTCTCTCTCTCTCTCTCACCTGTCGGGTACTGTCGGAAGCTCGAAGTCCAGGCCCAGGTAGGGTTACCGTGGAGACGTGGGTAGAGGCAGTCCAGGTGTAGGATTGAGCCAGGTAACAGCACCAGGGAGCCAGCTACATCCAGCACTCCTTCACCTCCGGCTACTGACCAATCCAGGGCCGGCGGCGACTCATCAGCTGTAGGAGGTGATGAAGAAGGTGGTGAAGGTGGTGGTGAAGGTGGTGGTGATGGTGGTGGTGATTACTCGATGACTGTATGTAGTTTAGTGGTAATGTGTGTGTGTGTGTGTGTGTGTGTGTAAAACAAACGAAAAATAAGCAACCATAAAACACCTTTAAATTGGGGTGGGGGGGGGGGGGCGCCGACCCCCCCCCCCCCCCCCCCCCACCCCCGAGAAACACAATTCCTTAAGGGGCGTAAAATATTGTGTGTGGAAAGATAGTCGGAGTGTTGGCTGACCAGGGGATTATAGAGGCTCAAGATAAGTGATGGAGAAATGGTGGAGAAGAGGTGGAGTAGTGGTGGAGAAGAGGTGGAGAAGAAGGAGAAGAAGAGGTCAATCCCATGGTCAACAACGTGTGTGTGTGTGTGTGTGTGTGTGTGTGTGTGTGTTCTTCGTCTTTAATATGAGTTTATACACGTCAAACTCTCTCTCTCTCTCTCTCTCTCTCTCTCTCTCTCTCTCTCTCTCTCTCTCTCTCGTATCTAAATCTATACTTAAATTATTTTTTTTCAAAGTATTTTTTAAATCAGTTGAAAAGTCACCTTGATGATACCAGACACACCTAACCTAACCTAACCTAATCCTAACCTAACCTAACGTAATCCTAACCTAACCTAATCCTAACCTAACCTAACATAACGTAATCCTAACCTAACCCAACATAAACCGAACCTTATATCTCAACCTGACAGCTATTCGTGGGGAAACTTTGAAAACCTGAACTTGCTGGCAGTGATATTTTTACAATGAAACTTTCTGACTTTGAAAAAAATATAAACTTGTAGAGAGATTCGTGACTTATCTCGCTGAATGTGTGGATGAATGAATGTGTGGATGAATGAATGTGTGGATGTATGAATGTGTGGATGAATGAATGTGTGGATGAATGAATGTGTGGATGTATGAATGTGTGGATGTATGCAAGTGTGTATGTATGAATGTGTATATGTGTGAATGTATGAATGTGTGTACAGGGTATGTGTGTATGTGAATGTGTATAAATGTGCATATGTGTGAATGTGTGTAATGTATGTATGAATGTGTGTATGTGTATATGGGAATGTGTGTATGTATGAATGTGTTTGTGTATGTATGAATGCGTTTATGTGTATGAATGTATGCGTATTTGTATGACTGTGTGAATGTGTGTATGTTTATTTGTATGAATGTGTATGTGTTTGAGTGGAGGCATGTACAGGTATGTGTGAATGTGTGTATGTATGAATGTGTGAGAGTATGGGTGAATGTATGTGTGTACTGTATGTGTGTGTGTGTGTTTTATTCCCTGGTGTGTCGTGGTGGTACAGACAGAGGCGGGAGCAGGCTGTGATAATCTCCTTGTGTTTTGAATAGAACTTCTGACCTGAACAACACCATATACACACAACTCAGAGCGCTAAGCTTTTAAGCTCAGTGTGGCGGCCGCTGGAAGCTTGGCAATTTCCTAGTGCTCTTGGTCAGTTAGTTATTTGTTTAGGATTTCTAGTATATAATTGGTAGTTTATATCAGGCTAATTGACCTGTCCTAACCTAATTTAACCTAACCTATTCCAGCTTAACCCATCCCTTCCTAACCTAACCTCACCAACATCTAAAAGGGTGTGATTCTTTTCCATTTTCTTTCTATTCTATTTTCGTTTCACACAAAAATGTGGGATGATATAAAAAAAAAACAAATCCTTTATCCATTTTTTTTCTATTTACTTTTGTTCTATTTTAATATTTTTTTCTTCTCCTTTGTTTTGTTTTTCACTTTTGTTTTACTTGTTATTTTCTATTTTTTTCCCCAAAGCCAAAAATAATAATTAATACGATTTAATTTATCTGTCAATATTTTTTCTTTTATTTCCTATTTATATGTTTATTTCTATTTCATTTATCATTTGGTTTCCTTTCATTATTTATTCTATTTATTTCTCATATAATTTTGTTTACCTTCTGTGTGTGAGACATGAAGGAACAAAACGGGGAATACACTTTTTAAATCTCTCCTGTACGTAATCTAAAACACACATCACCTAACATACAGACGTACGCACACACACAAGACTATTAACTATCTAATAAGATAGTTGAGTCGTAATGATAGGGAAAGATATATGAAAATGACTCTTAAGTGATGAATTTAATTCCATTATAATTCTCACTGTACCCAAAGTTTTCCCGCGCAAAATTTCCCTAGTTTTCCCGCGTAAAAATCCAATCACAATACCCTAGGCTGTGATGTTTATAGACATATTCCGGGGTCGGTTAGTATACATTTTCAACCTGTGATTAAAATAAGGCCTTCACTCTAATCACCTCGTTCAGTAATAAAGTCGTTTGAATCGCTTTAGCTCATCCAGAACATAATCTAGATTAGTCTGAATTGTTTTGCATTTAGTAATTAATCTTACTTAACCCTGGATTAAATATAAAAAATAAATAGGACTGCTGGATTATTTTTTACATGAATTTTTCCCGACTAATGTTCCTTTAATCAGAACATATAATATTTACGGTGGCGTAGTGGTTATAACAGTGATTTAACAACCTAGGTAATTCTAGTTCGAACCCTTAATTATAACTTACACATTAAATAACTTAATAATTAACGAAAATACAGGTAGTTAATCAATAAAATAGGATAAAGCAATAAAAATATATATATTAAAAATTGGAATATATGTCTTAGGGTTGGCGACTACGGCCCACTCACCGTCCTTATTTACAAGACGCCTTTACCAACCCTCCCAAAATTTTGTCTCTCTGGAAACACTAAAACTTATAATCTTATTCATTCATCAAACTCTACGTCTCTCCTTCCCTCACTTCTACCCATTAATATCCCTATTTTTCCCTCACCTCACCCCCCCTCCTATTTACCCCAATTACCTCATTTTCCTGAGTTTATTTGTTTTGGTTATTTCTCTCACTGCTGTAGCCAATCATAGTCTTTGTTTTTGTTTGTTTGTTTAAGGTGTTTTTGTTGTCTCCTGTGTTGGTCACATCTCAAAGGCCTTTAACCTCTTCCATATAACAACCACTGAGGTAGTTAAGAACGTTGTTACACTTACCATAGCAGTTAGGGAGGCTAATTTACACTCACCACAAAATTAGGGAGGGCAATTTACACCCACCAGAGTTATTAGAGAGAGCAATTAACCCCAGCAATTAGAGACAGAGCAATTAATACACTCACCGGAATAGTTAGAGAAGTAGTTAGTGTGAATACAAACTGGGAACCGGCCCTTCCACTTGGCGTTGGTACAGGTAAGGTCAGAGTCACCCAGTAACTTGTATTTACCGGGACGTTGACACCTGCCCGAGATCACTGACCCGTGTGGAAACTCAAGCTCGGGCGATGGCTGAGGGAAGAACAAGATAAATACGGGTTAATAGCAGGTTAATATACGGGTTACTAGCAGGTTGATAAACGAGGGTTAATAGGAGGTGAATATACTGATTATTAGGTTAGGTATAGTTAGGGTAGGTTAGGTTTAGGTCAGGTTAGGCTAGGTGTAGTTAGGTCAGGTTAGGTTAGGTTAGGTGTAGTTAGGTCAGGTCAGGTTAGGTGTAGTTAGGTCAGGTTAGGTGTAGTTAGGTCAGGTCAGGTCAGGTTAGGTGTAGTTAAGTCAGGTCAGGTTAGGTGCAGTTAGGTCAGGTCAGGTCAGGTGTAGTTAGGTCAGGTTAGGTGTAGTTAAGTCAGGTCAGGTTAGGTGTAGTTAGGTCAGGTCAGGTGTAGTTAGGTCAGGTCAGGTTATAACATATGTCTTAATGCCACTTGTCACTTACCTGTCAAACACCACAATCGTTTCCTTCCTTTACCTTCTCTTGTTCAGGATTATTTTGCTTTTTTTTTTTACGAATTAGAGCCACTAACCTAACCTAACCTAACCTAAATAAACCAAACCAAACCTAACCTAACCTAACCTAACCAAACCAAACCTAACCTAACCGAAATAAATCTAACCTAACCTAACCTAATCTAACCTAACCTAACCTAACCTAACCTAAATAAACCAAACCAAACCAAACCTAACCTAACCTAACCTAACCTAAATAAACCAAACCAAACCTAACCTAACCTAACCTAACCAAACCTAACCTAACCGAAATAAATCTAACCTAACCTAACCTAATCTAACCTAACCTAACCTAACCTAACCTAACCTAACCTAACCTAACCTAACCAAACCTAACCTAACCAAACTTAACCTAACTTAACTTAACCTAACTAAACCAAACCTAACCTAACCCATGATCCACTCACTCATCCATCACAGCCAGCCAGCAGCCGCCACAACACATGTTTTCAGCCACTCATCCGGATACAACACATTCTCCAGGAGTTGAATGGGATTTTCTGAGAATCCTTGATTGTCTGGTAGCGGTGGTCCGTGTAATAGCTTCCACGCCGGCCAGGTCTGGAGAAGTGGGGGGGGGGGGTAAGTGTGCGGTGAAGTGTGAATAAGTATGTGAGGGTGAGAGGGGGAGGTGTGTGGGGGAGGGGGAAGGAAGTGTGTGGGGGAGGGGGGAGGAAGTGTGTGGGAGAGGGGAAAGGAGAGAAGGGAGGTTAGTGTGAAGAAGTGTGAAAAAGTGTGTTGGGGGGGAAGGAGGTGTGTAGTGAAGTGTTAAGAAACATATAGTGAAGTGTACAATATCTACATATATATATATAACTTGCGTGAATGTCTAAAAGTTCACTGACATGTCTTTTAAACTTTAGTCGGAGTCTCTTAAAATGTGCTGGATGAAGTTTAAACAAGTGTACAGGAAAATGCACATAAAAGGCCCAAAGTGTGTAGCAAAACCTCGGAATAGTGTACGATGGCGCTTCAAATTCTCTCTTAAAAGTGTTTGGTAAAGTCTCTAACAGCGGAAAGTGTTTAAAAGTGTATGGTAAAATCTCAAAAAGTGGCAGAAAATTCCTAAAAAAAAGTATTTGGTAAAGTCTCTGAAAGTGGCGGAAAAAAAAAGCGCGGGAATATGAAGTTGCAGCTGACACAGTTAATTGTAAACTCTGATACTTTAATTAACTGTGGTGATACTTAACGTTTGTATACCGTGTAAACTATAACGAAATAATACGTAGTTACTAGTTCTCAGCGCGTAAAGTTTGCCATCCGTGAGGTTAAAATTTGCCAAAGTTTACTGAAAAGCTCGACAAGGCGGTAAAAGTTTAGGACCATCGTCTGACGTTGTTTGTGTTGGAGCTTACGATCATATTTACACATTTTGAGGGAGTTTGCCGCCAAGTTAATGACACAACAAGATACAGGTTAGGTTAACAAGTTTATTTACAGGTTAGGTCAAAAAGTATATTTACAGATTATACTATATTTTTTAATTTTAAAGTTGACTTCACGGTAAAAACACTAAAATACATAATGAAAAAGACTCAATTTTATTATAAAGTGACGAATCATCTTAGCTATATATCAATACCTCATAAACCCAACCATGATATAAAATTATTCTCTTTTATACAACACGTAAATACCTTCTCAATCAAAACATCAATAAAAAGATGAACTACGAGAACTATTTATTGTTTCAAGAATTAAATCAACACACCAAAAAGATGAACTTGTGAGATATTAAGGAACTAAAGAGATTATATGAGGCAAGGGAGTTATTAAAAGAGATAAATAAAGAAATATATATATATAGAGAGAGAGAAGAGGAGGTATATAGGGTAATAAAGGAGATATATGGTATAATATAGGAGATAACGTAATTTATGAACCAGTGGTAGACGCGGCATATTCAAGGAGCTAGGGTGAACCGTAGCTAGGGTGAACCGTAGCTAGGGTGAACCGTAGCTAGGGTGAACCGCAGCTAGGGTGAACCGTAGCTAGGGTGAACCGTAGCTTGGGTGAACCGTAGCTAGGGTGAACCGTAGCTAGGGTGAACCGTAACTAGGGTGAACCGTAACTAAGGTGAACCGTAACTAGGGTGAACCGTAGCTAGGGTAAACCGTAGCTAGGGTGAACCGTAACTAGGGTGAACCGTAACTAGGGTGAACCGTAGCTAGGGTGAACCGTAACTAGGGTGAACCGTAGCTAGGGTGAACCGTAACTAGGGTGAACCGTAGCTAGGATGAACCGTAGCTAGGGTGAACCGTGGCTAGGGTGAATCGTAGCTAGGGTGAACCGTGGCTAGGGTGAATCGTAGCTAGGGTGAACCGTAGCTAGGAAGAATCGTAGCTAATGAGAACCACGGTCAGGGAGAACCAGAACCAGGGAGAATCACAGTCAGGGAGAACCAAAACGAGGGAGAACCACAGTCAGGGAGAACCAAAACGAGGGAGAACCAAGAACCGGTGGATAAGTGTCAGGCTGTCAGATATCAGAACCAAACTCACGACTCTGAGAAGTTGTTGACAAAGTGAAAACAACGTAGGTGAGATATATCGAACTTGGTGCTTTATTATCTCTCTGTCTGTCTGTCTCTGTCTGTCTGTCTGTCTGTCTGTCTCTCTGTCTGTCTCTCTCTCTCTCTCTCTCTCTCTCTCTCTCTCTCTCTCTCTCTCTCTCTCTCTCTCTATGTATCTATCTTCTCTATTATATACTGCATGTAATAAACCACACACAAAAATATAACAACAACAACAACAATAATAATAATAATAATAATAATAATAATAATAATAATAATACTATCACTACTACTACCATTTATAACAAACAAATAAGTCTTTTTCATTCAAATAGTTGAACATTTAAACCTCGAACACAATATATTTCTTCCTACTACGAGACCAAAATATATATCTTTTGGCAGGAGGAAAAAAACTAATGGAACATATATATACACTTTCTATAATACCATCTCTGTTAAATTGTCTTCTATTCGCGCCAAAAAATCCTTCCCCTGTCTAGGAAACGACACACATATTCACATTTACCGTCGAAAATCTGATTTGTTCCTCAGCCACAAACGGAGATCTCCCGCCGCATCTTATGTGAGTTGGTTGGTGGAGGGAAGGGAAGGGGGTGAGGGAAGGGGAGGGGAAGGGGGTGAGGGAAGGGGGTAAAGGTGATGTTACAATGTTACCGCAGTGGACATAACTGACGGTCACTGCAACCACACACTCCACTCTTTCCGCCCCTAATGTGACGGGAACTAACTCTTTACGAAATGAGAGAGAGAGAGAGAGAGAGAGAGAGAGAGAGAGAGAGAGAGAGAGAGAGAGAGAGAGAGAGAGAGAGAGAGAGAGAGAGAGAGAGAATTTTTAAGATAGCATGGGATATTGTATTCTAGCGCGTGCGTGTGTGTGTGTGTGTGTGTGTGTGTGTGTGTGTGTGTGTGTGTGTGTGTGTTAAATCTCTCTGTCTCTATTTATCTCCCTAATATGTCTCATTTCACACTATTACTGAGACAAGTTTGGTGTCTAAGAATGTATGTATGTATGTATGTATGTATGTATGTCTTCCAGGTGTTCATCAGGTAAGGATAGACAGTCTTCCTTCTCACCTCATTAACAAACCTAGTAGTAGTAGTAGTAGTAGTAGTAGTAGTAGTAGTAGTAGTAGTAGAAAAAGTACTGAGGCTCCTCCACTACTCAGTACCGTATCGTGTCAACTTCAGGTGAGGACAACCTTAGGATCTAATGAACCTATAGTGTACAGGTGACTTGAGGCCTCAGGTAAGTTAATTAGTCACAACTTGGGTCCAGGTGAGAGCCATAGTATAATAGGGGGGAGGGGAGGTAAAGGTCACGAAGTTCTGCAGTTAGGTTAGGTTAGGTTAGGTTAGGCTAGGCTAGGTTAGGTTAGGTTAGGTTAGGTAAGGTCAGGTCAGGTAAGGTAAGGTCAGGTTAGGTAAGGTAAGGTAAGGTAAGGTAAGGTAAGGCAAGGTTAGGTAAGGTAAGGTTAGGTTAGGTAAGGTTAGGTAAGGTAAGGTAAGGTTAGGTAAGGTTAGGTAAGGTAAGGTAAGGTAAGGTAAGGTTAGGTCAGGTAAGGTTAGGTCAGGTAAGGTTAGGTCAGGTTAGGTAAGGTAAGGTAAGGTTAGGTTAGGTAAGGTTAGGTAAGGTTAGGTTAGGTTAGGTAAGGTAAGGTAAGGTTAGGTAAGGTTAGGTAAGGTTAGGTAAGGTAAGGTAAGGTTAGGTAAGGTAAGGTAAGGTATAAGGTAAGGTTAGGTTAGGTTAGGTAAGGTAAGGTAAGGTAAGGTAAGGTAAGGTTAGGTAAGGTTAGGTCAGGTTAGGTAAGGTAAGGTAAGGTAAGGTTAGGTTAGGTAAGGTCAGGTTAGGTTAGGTTAGGTAAGGTAAGGTTGGGTAAGGTTAGGTAAGGTAAGGTAAGGTAAGGTTAGGTTAGGTTACCTCACTAGAATAACAACAGTAAGCTCATCTCTCAACGCCCTCTGTCGGTCTGTTATTGGGACCACTAATCTTCTTATACCAATATATTGTTGTGAGCGGAAATGAGTGAGTCTCTTATGTGTGGCTGTTGGCGGAAATGAGTGAGTCTCTTATGTGTGGCTGTTGACGGAAATGAGTGAGTCTCTTATGTGTGGCTGTTGACGGAAATGAGTGAGTCTTATGTGTGGCTGTTGACGGAAATGAGTGAGTCTCTTATGTGTGGCTGTTGACGGAAATGAGTGAGTCTCTTATGTGTGGCTGTTGACGGAAATGAGTGAGTCTTATGTGTGGCTGTTGACGGAAATGAGTGAGTCTCTTATGTGTGGCTGTTGACGGAAATGAGTGAGTCTCTTATGTGTGGCTGTTGACGGAAATGAGTGAGTCTTATGTGTGGCTGTTGACGGAAATGAGTGAGTCTTATGTGTGGCTGTTGACGGAAATGAGTGAGTGAGTCTCTTATGTGTGGCTGTTGACGGAAATGAGTGAGTCTTATGTGTGGCTGTTGACGGAAATGAGTGAGTCTTATGTGTGGCTGTTGACGGAAATGAGTGAGTCTTATGTGTGGCTGTTGGCGGAAATGAGTGAGTGTGTGAAATATACTGTACCTCAGTCAATATCTCTCTCTCACTTTCTCCTCTCCTCCCCCACCCCCCCCCCCCCCCCTCCCACCTCTGCCAGAATAGACTAGTTTAATCTTCAAGTCTCTCTCTCTCTCTCTCTCTCTCTCTCTCTCTCTCTCTCTCTCACTTGCTGCCTCACTTTGACTTTCAACACTTCACTTGGATTTCAGTGTTATTGCCTCCCACTTTTATTCCCCTTACGGGTTTTATTCTCTCCTTTAGTATCTGTACTGTCTGTCTGTCTGTCTGTCTGTGTCTGTCTGTCTTGGTATTGATATCTACGCCCAGAGAGAGAGAGAGAGAGAGAGAGAGAGAGAGAGAGAGAGAGAGAGAGAGAGAGAGAGAGAGAGAGAGAGAGAGAGAGACTCCTCCGGCATCCAATACAACTCTCCACATATTTTTCTCTCTCCTCTTCACTAAGCTGAATCGTCGAGTAAATCTTACTCCTTTACACACACACACACACACACACACACACACACACACACACACACTAGATAACGCCTTTAACACAAACAAAATAAAAGACCCTTCTATTGTACCATAAAGACATAACCAACGCTTCTATTGTACCATAGACATAAACAACGCTTCTATTGTACCATAAACACGCCCTGGGCACCCTTAGTCCACCCAGCTGTGAATATGTACCGATACCTAACATTACAATTGGGGTCGAGTGAAGTACCACTTACATTAGTGCTTTTGTAACTAGAAATGTCATTGCTTAGTTTACAGTATACTATATCCACACTGCACCTAATCTAACCTAACCTAAACAAACTTAACCTAACCAAAACAAACCAAACCTAACTTAACCAAACCACAACATTTGGTAATTAATCGTATTGACGTGAGTTATCTGTGAGGACGAATATATCTCTTATGATATATATACTTAAGGGTGTTTTTACTTTGGAAGGGTAAAATAAGCACCGCCCACATTCTTAGGTGTGAGGTTGTGATTGGCTGACGTGAGTGTTCATTAGAGTGAAGTTCGGGGCGCTAGTTAACAGCTCTTTAGTATTTTAATATTGTATTGTATTTGTCTCCCATTAATGACGAGACAGTGAGAGTTATAGAGAGACGGTGAGAGACAAAGAGACAGTCAAAGAGGTGTGACAGACAGATTATGAAGGAGACAGACAGAGATACAGACAGACAGACGGAGAGACAGGAAGACAGAGAGACAGGAAGACAAGGAAGACTTCATCGCTCCAGTACTGTACATTAAGACAATACCTCACTGCCTCTTGGATGTAGGAGCCAAATTTATCTGCTAAAGAAGTGTTCACATCAGTGCTGTAGCGATTTATGAGGCTATAACTCTATCCCTGCCTTCCTGCCACACCTGAGAAGAGGGTGTGGTGGGGGTGTGGTAGGGGTGGTGGTAGGGGGGGTGAAGAGGGTGTGGTAGGGGTGGTGGTAGGGGGGGTGAAGAGGGTGTGGTGGGGGTGTGGTAGGGGGGGTGAAGAGGGTGTGGTGGGGGTGTGGTAGGGATGGTGGTGGGGGGGTGAAGAGGGTGGTGGTGGGGGGTTGAAGAGGGTGTGGTGGGGGTGGTGAGGGGTGGAGGTGGTGGTGGTGGTATTATTATTATTATTATTATTATTATTATTATGTAGTAGTAGTAGTAGTAGTAGTAGTAGTAGTAGTAGTAGTAGTAGTAGTAGTAGTAGTAGCTATAGCGCAGGAGGTGGGCGCCTCGAACTGGTTAACTACGTTACCGATAAGGGCAAATGGTTTCAGCCTTAACAAACAAGAATTTACAGATGCCATTGCTCTAAGGTACGGTTGGCCAGTAGATGGTTTGCCCTCCCAATGCGTGTGTGGCTCTTCCTATGACGGCGATCACGCCATGGTCTGCAAGAAGGGGGGCTTCATATGCATGAGGCATGACGAGGTAAGGGATCTCACAGCAAATATGTTGAAGGAAATCTGCCGGGACGTCATGGTAGAACCGACCCTCCTTCCACTGGATGGTGAGATCTTCCAACACAGGACTTCAAACACATCTAACGAAGCCCGTGTGGACGTCAGTGCTCGAGGATTCTGGACGCGGGGACAGCGAGCTTTCTTCGACATCAGGATTTTCGATCCCATGGCCACTTGTCACCGTAACCTAGCTCTCGATGCTGCACATAAGAGGAACGAGAACGACAAGAGAAGGGCATATGGGGAGAGAATTCAAAACGTTGATCAAGGCAGCTTCACTCCTCTGGTGTTCACAACCTCTGGTGGGATGGGCCCAAGTGCAAGATGTTTCTACGCCAGACTCGCGGAGGTGATCTCCGAACAGAAGCAGCAGCCCAGAAGTTATGTCACAGCCTGGATGAAATGTCGACTGTCCTTTTCTCTCCTTCGGTCGGCTTTGCTCTGCCTCAGGGGAACGAGAGCTTCTGCCCCTACTTCGACAACTGCTGCAGATATTGACTATGAGGCTACAGTCACTGAATGCCGCATAGATCTGCGGCTCAACTAATTTAACACAGATAGGATAGCTTATTATGTATTAGGATATTTAATATTAAGGTAAATAAATGGTGGCGAAGGTGTGGCTATTGGGGGAGGCTGGAGGCCACGTTTAAAAAAAAAAAAAAAAAAAAAAAAAAAAAAAAAAAAAAAGTAGTAGTAGTAGTAGTAGTAGTAGTAGTAGTAGTAGTAGTAGTAGTAGTAGTAGAGGCAGCAGCAGTAATAATGGTAACACAACTAACAGTAATACACACTATTACGCTAAACATTAACTTCCCACTGATATAATAGTATTACCCAGCCATTAATTTCCTGTTTACCTGACTAACCTAATTAAAGCGACAGGTAAACTAAATAAGCCGGGTGTAATTCTGCAACACAAGAATGGTAAACAAAACAGTTTTCCTTTATTCATTTTATATTCATCATCTTTATTCATTTCACATCATAAAAAAAATCGATGTAAGATGCACACACCAAATTTTTTTTAGAATTATTTAGTTTAATGAAAGTATATATACCTGACAGGTGACTTAAATGTTAATGGGGAAATAAAGTAATGAGCCAGAAAAAACGTATTACAGGTATATATTTTCTTGAATGAAAACTTTGTGATATTTTAAAAAGGTGTGACTAATTATGAGACTCAGGTGAGGTGAGGTGAGGTGTGTTTGTGAGAGAAATTGGTGTTGCTTGACTATACCGAGAACATTTTATATCACCTTTGTGTTTATATATGTAGTGAAGATCTGTAGTCAACTCACCTGTATGCTAATTAACCTATCTACCTGGCGACTTGATTAAACGTGAGAGTTGAAGCGATAGGATAAGTTTTAAGTGTAAGTTTTATATATAGTGATGATCTGTAGTCAACTCACCTGTATGCTAATTAACCTATCTACCTGGCGACTTGATAAAACGTGGGATTTGAAACGATAGACTAAATTTGGAGCATAAGTTTGTGTCATAAGCGAAAGATAATGTGTTGCTACTGGAAGGAATAATAAAAGGCTGGGAAGAAGAACCGTGCCTTGAGGTACTCCGGAATGAACGTGGAGAAATAGATCAACACTAAATAGAATGAAGAAAAATAACACAATGATATAGACTCAGACTCACATTAGCAAGAGAAGCCAGAGAGAGCCAGAGAGACTCATAACATATCAAAACTTTAAGAAATATCGATAACAATACGATAAGATTCACCACATATTTGATGACACACTCAGGAGTTAAGATAGCGAGTGTCAAGATACCGAGGGTGTCAAGATAGCGAGAGTGTTAAGATAGCGAGGGTGTTAAGATAGCGAGGGTGTCAAGATAGCGAGGGTGTCAAGATAGCGAGTGTGAAGATAGCGAAGGTGTCAAGATAGCGAGGGTGTCAAGGAAGCGAGTGTCAAGATAGCGAGGGTGTCAAGATAGCGAGGGTGTCAAGATAGCGAGGGTGTCAAGATAGCGAGGGTATCAAGATAGCGAGAGTGTCAAGATAGCGAGGGTGTCTTGTGGTGAAATCCTGCAGCACGGAAAGCTATATTGGGTGTCAATAAGAAGATGGTGGTGTTATTTGGAGAGAGAGAGAGAGAGAGAGAGAGAGAGAGAGAGAGAGAGAGAGAGAGAGAGAGAGAGAGAGAGAGAGAGAGAGAGAATATGGTGTGGTGAGAGGTCAAGAGGTCAAGAGGCCAGGAAAATACACTGCAAAACGACCTTACCTCATTACCCCCTCCCCCCCACCCCACACCCCCTCGGAAAAAACAACAACTTTTCTTCGACTTTGTTGATAGTGTCGTTGTCATGGTTAGGAGCAGCTGTCTTGTGTAAGTTTCTGGACAACAGTGTGTGTGTGTGTGTGTGTGTGTGTGTGTGTGTGTGTGTGTGTACAGATGAAAAGTAGGAAATCCATATGTAACCATAAAAATAAGTAAATAGGTAAATAAATCAAATTAATTTGATAGACGTCTTTATAGATATTTATTAACAACGTAACTATCCAACCCTTGTGTAACCTAACCTAACCTAACCTAACCTAACCTAACCTAACCTAACCTAAACCTAAACCTAACCAAACCCAAACTCTAACCTAAACCAAAACCTAACTCTAACCTAAACCAAAACCTAACCTAAACCAAAACCTAACTCTAACCTAAACCAAACCCTAACTCTAACCTAAACCAAAACCTAACCTACCCAAATCCTCGCAATGGTCCTCAACTTTAAGGTCTATTGAACTGAACTAAATCTGGGAGGTTAAACAATAAATAATAATAATAAAAAAAAAATAATAAAAAAAAAAAAAAAATAGTCGAGGAATTTAATTTGAATGGCTTCCTGTAACACAAAGTTCATTTACTCACTCAATAACTGGGAGAGAGAGAGAGAGAGAGAGAAAGAGAGAGAGATATTGTAATCGCTATCTATGTGGGAAAGGAGAGATGGGTATTTATTATATAGAACAAGGTCAGAGGTCAAAGGTCAAATGTTCAGAGGTCAAGTGGTCAGAGGTCAAATGTTCAGAGGTCAAGTGTTGTGTGGAAGAGAGTGAGGGGTGATGGTGAGGGGGAGTGGGGAGTGATGGTGGTCAGATAAACACACAGAGAACACAACCTCTCACACTCCCACTCACATCACACTCAGCCTCTCACCGCCACTCCTGCTCTCCCTCTCAATCCCAGGAACCGCCTTACTTCTCCCTTCCTCTCACCTATTCTCTCTCTCCCTCTCACCACTCCTTTCTCTCCCTCTTCCCTCTCCTCTCAATCTCTCTATGAACCCTCAACCTTACGTTCCTCTCTCTCTCTCTCTCTCTCTCTCTCTCTCTCTCTCTCTCTCTCTCTCTCTCTCTCTCTCTCTCTCTCTCTTCCCTCTCTTTCTTCCTCTCCCCACTCTCTTTTTCTCCCATCTTCTCCCTTCTTTCACCTTCTCTCTCAGCCCCTCTTACCTTCCCCTCTCACTGCCCACTCCAATATCATGAACCTGGAGATTTGCTGCATGATATTACGGTCAGCTTTGTCGACACACAGGCACTCGACTGAAGCACCAGAGTGGAGGACCAGCCCGGGTGAAGCACTAGAGTGAAGCACCAACTCGGGTGAAGCATAGAGTGAAACACCAGTCCGGGTGAAGCACTAGACTCAAGCACCAGCATGAGTAATGAAGCACCAAAATGAAGCATTGCGGTGAAACACATGACTGAATCACTCAGATGAACCCAGAAGGAGAACCACCTGTGTAAAGCATCCGAAAAAAATAAAGAAATGAAGCACTAAAGTGAAACACACAAGAATAAACAACCACACTTAAGCAGCAATGAAGCACCAAAATAAACCACAAGACACCCAATAAAATGAAGCACGGAAGAGAATTAACCAGAATGAAACAACAAAAAATGAAGCACCAAAATGAAACACGGAAGAGAAGCAACCAAAATGAAGCACCCACTTATGATAATTTCTCCTTTATAATACCACTGTCTTATTTCATCACCACCAGTCCAATTTGCCTTAAAAAAAAAAAACACCCACCTTGATATAATGAAGAAGAGTATAACAATCCCAAATACCTTCACTAACTACCCTTAAGTGTTTGTCCCCTGACCATCATTACCAGCAGTTAGGACACTTCCCTTCCCCTCCCCCTCTCTACCTCCCTCTTCCCACTTTCCTCACCCCTTCCTACCCCCTACCCTCTCCTCCACCCCCCCTCCTACCCCCCCCCTCCTCACTTCTGGATAACCGAACATTGACCGAATCTTATAAGGCATCTCTCTGTTTTTATATTCTCAAACATTTATTTATTTTTTTCTTTGTTTCTCTTCTCTACGGTTTAATATCTCTCTACAGTGTACACATTGAACGCTGATTGGACGAGGGTGTGAGAAAAATAAAACCCCACACCTTGACGTGATTGGTCGAGAATGGAAAGGATATCGACGTTGATTAGTCCAGAGTTGAAGGGCCTTAGTGATGATTCGTTTGGAACACATGTATACCTGAACGGTGATTGGTCGAGGTCTCTAATACCTCGAAGCTGATTGGACAGTGACGGGGAGAGGCGGTCACTGTATGCCAGGGTCTTGTTGTTGTGCTGTTTATGTGTCACAAGCTTATATACGTGTTGGCAGGGAGCGAATTGATTGATTAATTGATTGATAGAAAGATAGATAGATAGATAGATGGATAGATGGATGGGTAGGTAGATGCATAGAAAGATAGGTAGATATATACAGAGGGGAGGGAAAGAGGAGCATGGGGCGTGAGTCAGGAGCATTAGGGAGGTAAGTCAGGGGTGTGAGGGGTGAGTCAGGGGCAGAGGGGTGAATCAAGAGCATAAGGAGTGAGTTAGGAGCATGAGGGGTGAATCAGGAGCATGTGGGATGAATCAGGAGCATGGCGAGTGAGCTAGGAGCATGAGGGGGGAATCAGGAGCATGGGAAGTGAGTTAGGAGCATGAGGGGTGAATCAGGAGCATGTGGGATGAATCAGGAGCATGGGAAGTGAGTTAGGAGCATGATGGGTGAATCAGGAGCATGGGGAGTGAGTTAGGAGCATGAGGGGTGAATCAGGAGCATGGGAAGTGAGTTAGGAGCATGAGGGGTGAATCAGGAGCATGGGAAGTGAGCTAGGAGCATGGGGAGTGAGTTAGGAGCGTGAGGGGTGAATCAGGAGCATGTGGGATGAATCAGGAGCATGTGGGATGAATCAGGAGCATGGGGAGTGAGTTAGGAGCGTGAGGGGTGAATCAGGAGCATGTGGAATGAATCAGGAGCATGGGGAGTGAGTTAGGAGCATGGGGAGTGAGTTAGGAGCGTGAGGAGGGAGGAGGGCACGTATACATAAGTACCATTTGAGGATTTATCACCGCTCTTACCGTGGCCGAAGGAAGATTTGTGACTCTGTGTGTGAGTGTGTGTGTGACTGTGTGTGTGTGTGTGTGTGTGTGTGTGTGTGTGTGTGTGTGTGTGTGTGTTGTGTGTGTGTGTGTTGTGTGTGTGTGTGACTGTGTGTGTGTGTGTGTGTGTGTGTGTGTGTGTGTGTGTGTTGTGTGTGTGTGTGTGTGTGACTGTGTGTGTGTGTGTGTGTGTGTGTGACTGTGTGTGTGTGTGTGTGTGTGTGTGTGTGTGTGTGTGTGTGTGTTCAAGTCAGCTCATACCTATGTATATACAGTATGTGTACAGTGTCTATCTACTCAAGGTGTTATCTCGATACAATAACACAATATCCACACACCCTGCTGGAAGGAAACCTAACCTAACCTAACCTAACCTAACCTAACCTAACCTAACCTATCCTATCCTATCCTATCCTAACCAAACCTAAACCTAACCTAACCTAACCTAACCTAACCTATCCTAACCTATCCTATCCTATCCTAACCAAACCTAACCTAACCTAACCTAACCTAACCTAACCTAACCTAACCTATCCTAACCAAACCAAACCTAGCCTAACCTAACCTAACCCAATCCCTTCCCAGGTATCGTTAATGTGTGTGAAATAAGTGTGTGTGTGTGTGTGTGTGTGTTGTGTGTGTGTGTGACTGTGTGTGTGTGTGTGTGACTGTGTGTGTGTGTGTGTGTGTGTGTGTGTGTGTGTGTGTGGGGGGGGGGGGGGGGATTAATCTTCAGTTGATCCCCAAACTTCATCTTTCCTCAAGAACCAATCACATTTAAGAGTATTTAATGCCTTATATAACCCATTGGAGCCTCTATACACACACACGCTCCACGTATAGACAACGGGGAACAACACACAACATATTTTCCACTTCGCTTTAATTTCCCTGGCGGTTAAAAGGAGGAAAAAGGAAAAAAAAAATTAAATGCAAGAATTCCAACTTAGTTACCCCTTCATCAATTATACAGCACGGCCCCGTTTTCTATGGTGATGAGTTTCCGCTTTCCCCCGCCAGATGATGGAAGGGAAAAATCCTCAAAAAAGATCCAAGTCTTGTTTGTGATTTTTTCCCTTTTAGGTTATTTCCCCTCATAACTAGGGGGTAAAAGTAGGCATCTTTACACTCAAGTCTCTGTGTAATTTTGACGCCATTTTTGTGTGTGTGTGTTAAACTATTTCTTTCCCTCATCACATTTTAAATTAGGGGAAAAAAGTTAACGTAGGAAAAGGTGGAGAATAATTTCCCACGAGGTGAGGTATTTCCTGCAATACAACGTTCCTTCCCCCTCACCACAATCAATGCTGATGTATTGTAATTTATCGCATACTGTTATCATTTATAATTGATTGCATTTCATTTTCATACATAATTTATTGTAAAGGGTGTAAATGAAAAGTGGTGGGAGAGGTGGAAGGGGTGGTAGTGGTGGTAGTGGTGGGAGAGGTGGAAGGGGTGGTAGCGGTGGGAGAGGTGGAAGGGGTGGAAGGGGTGGTAGCGGTGGGAGAGGTGGAAGGGGTGGGAGAGGTGGAAGAGGTGGAAGGGGTGGTAGTGGTGGTAGTGGTGGGAGAGGTGGAAGGGGTGGTAGCGGTGGGAGAGGTGGAAGGGGTGGAAGGGGTGGTAGCGGTGGGAGAGGTGGAAGGGGTGGGAGAGGTGGAAGAGGTGGAAGGGGTGGTAGTGGTGGTAGTGGTGGAAGGGGTGGTAGAGGTGGAAGGGGTGGTAGTAGTGGAAGGGGTGGTAGTGGTGGAAGGGGTGGTAGTGGTGGTAGAGGTGGTGGTATAGTGTGGTAGAGGTGGTGGTATAGTGTGGTAGAGGTGGTGGTATAGTGTGGTAGAGGATGGTGATAGTGGAGAAGAAAAAGAAACATCAATAATATTTACCAGGACAAGAGAGCCCCCCAAAGAAGCATCGATACCGGGGTGAACGATGACTTTCCACAATGAACACTGTGACTCCTCTCGTCTCGGTAGGGTTGTCAAAATCCTTGGTCCATTGTGTCATATTGTTTCGCCACAAAATCGTATAGTTACTTTTTTTTGGTGGGCGGGCGGGGGGGGGGGGGGGGGGGGGGGGGAGGGGGGGAGGGGGGGAGGGGGGAAGGGGGGGAGTGTTTATCAATAGAGAAAGGTTGATCCAGTTTACATAATACATAAATGATAAATAAAGTTTGATAATAAATACGAAAAAAAGATCACCTGATGCCGCCACCACCCCCCTACTAACACCATCTCCTACCACCATCCCCCTACCACCATCCCCCTACCACCACCTCCCTACTAACACCATCTCCTACCACCATCCCTTACTACCACCATCCCCCTACCACCATCTCCCCACCACTACAATCATCTCCTCCCCCCCCCCGCTCACCACCACCTCCACCTTCTGTCGGATACAAAAATTGCCTCATTCATCCCTGCCCAGTAACCACCCACAGGTGTGTGTGTGTGTGTGTGTGTGTGTGTGTGTGTGTGTGTGTGTGTGTGTGTGTGTGTGTGTGTTTAGATTCGTTTGGCCAGGAACCTCAACAATTCTTCATACAAACAATGATTATACCTCAAGAACACTTCAGCACTACTAGAAAATAGACTTCAATAAACACCAATAAACAAACACAAATAAACACCAATAAACACCAATAAACATTAATAAACACCAATAAACATTAATAAACATCCTTACGAACACCAGTTATTAATTACTTCACAAGCAAAAAAAAAATTATTCTAACTTTCAATGCCATTAATAATATCACTTAGAGTTCATTGATCAAACACAACCAACAAGTCATTCGTAAGTGTGTGTGTGTGTGTGTGTGTGTGTGTGTGTGTGTGTGTGTGTGTGTGTGTGTGAGTTGGATACATATGTCCGTAATTACCATCATTAATTTTTAAGTTCGACTCAATGATATTACTGTGAATACCTTTTATAATATACTGAGAAGATATACATAGATTTGGCTCAGCAGTATAAAGGTTGAATAATTTATATACTTTGAGGAGAGACATTTATTCATGTGTGATTAATTCCACCACACACACACACACACACACACACACACACACTAATATGATCATGTACGAATATTTGTCTCCCTGTAGTTAGTGGTATTCAAGCTGGGTCAAAAAAATTCATTAGTATCTCGTTAACTATTCATGAAGGACAAACGGATGATGTATGGATGCAGAGGGGGAGAAGGAGGGGGAGGGGAGAGGGGAGGAAGGGGGGGAGCTGAAGCAAAGGATAGAAGATATAAAGTGTTAAGAAATATTGATAAATAAAGAGAAAGAAAATAGAAAGAAGGAGAATGAAAGAGAAAAACCAAAAGAAAACAAAGAAATAAAACACCCAGTAAATTGTAAAAAGTAAACACACAGGAATAAACAAGTATATCCCCCCCCCCCCCCCCCAAGTCCTCTCTCTCGCTCAGGGAACAGCGAAGGTAGACCCGCCTACCTACCTGACGCAGCGCTCCCGTCAGATAAGAGGTTTACTCCACAGCCTCTCCAACCCGCACCTGTGTACCCTGAAGTGGAACTCGAACCTGTGTACCTAGGCAAGGGGCTCGAAACCTCCTCCCCACCTACACCACCGACCCTCTCCCCTGGCCCTCCCTCCCTCCCTCAACGCCCACTCCGTCTCCTCCATGCCCTCTACGCAAGCCTCGACTCCTCACTGACTCAGCTAGACGTGGGATTGGGTCTTTCCTGTGGTTCTTGGTGGCGGGGAGGCGGACGGTCGGACCAGGTACCCCAGATGCGACAGATATAATGGCCAATCTAGTTTACTTTAGTTTCCCCTGTTTTTATTTATTTATTTTAATTTCTTTAGGTGGATTACTTTTTTGGCTATGGGAGATAACTTTTGTAATTGTTTTGTTTCTTTTGTTTTTGTTTGTTTTATGAATGTGTGGTTTACCTTCATCATTTATTTACATTTTTAGAGGGATATGTTTATGAATGTGGTTTATATACTCTCTCTCTCTCGCTATATATACGTTTAATACACATTCATATAAGTATAAGAGGATCAATTCAGAATGACATATTAACACGTTCGGAACATCAAGGTCGAGGTTTCGGACAGTCAGTTTCGAAAAATCCTGGTAAGGTGATTCGAAGTGTAAGGACAATGGAATCGGAATATCGAGTGAAATTAAATTATGATTATCGGAGCGTCAAACTCATGTGTATCGAAATATTTTAATCGGAATATCGGATTTGGTAATTTCTGACCATCAGTGAGAAGAATTCGAAATAGCGAGACTGCAATCGGAAATTAATTCAAAATATCCAGATTGTAATAGACGAAAATAAATTGAAATACCAAGAAAATGTAATCGAGGAAAATAATCGGAAATACCTGAGTGAACAACGAAGGTACATACAGTATACAGCACAGAACATATATATTTAATTCAAAGTACCGAGGGGGACAGGGGGTGAGGAAGGGGGGTGTGTGAGAGGGGGGGGGGGTGTAATCGATAGTGTCAAGGATGCCGAATTCGCATTAATGGAGGAGGAGGTGTTGGGTTATTGGTGCAGGTGAGGATCAAAGAGGCCCGTTAATGCAG
>CAUDMG010000750.1:877500-890000 GCA_958450375.1 Homarus gammarus | reverse complement strand
GCAGAGTGAGGGGCGATATGACAGAGGTGTATAAATGGAAGTCAGGGCTGAACAAAGGGGACATTACAAAGGTTCGCTCCTGGTTGGATAACCAAGAGCGAACTCGTAACAATGGTTTTAAATGAGACAAATTTAGATTTAGGCGCGAAATAGGTAAACACTGGTTTGGAAACAGAGTAGTGGATGAGTGGAACAAGTTACCAAATATCATCATTAACTCGAATACGCTGGATAGCTTCAAACATAGGTTGGATGCTTATATGAGCAATAGGGGTTGGGTGTAAACGGGACTGCCCAGTATGGGCCAATAGGCCCGCTGCAGTTTCCTCCATTCTTATGTTCTTAAAGTGAGAACAACATTAACCCCGAGATAGTGAAGCCAACAACTCCAACCCCGAGATAGTGAAGCCACACCACCACCAACCCCGAGATAGTGAAGCTACACCACCACCAACCCCCAGATAGTGAAGCCATGATGGATTCGTGCAACACACACACACAAAAATGGAGACTTCCTCGATCAAATTGCCTCAGTATTTTACGTACCAGGACGATATTGGGCGGAGAGAGAGAGAGAGAGAGAGAGAGAGAGAGAGAGAGAGAGAGAGAGAGAGAGAGAGAGAGAGAGAGAGAGAGAGAGAGAGAGAGAACATTTTCTAACACGATATTGGTCAGAGAGAGAGAGAGAGAGAGAGAGAGAGAGAGAGAGAGAGAGAGCATTTTCTCCATGTCTCAACCTACAGGTAATGTGCGGGGTATTTTTACAACCTGTGGTAGCTTTTCATCGTTGGACCCACCGTATTTTTTTAAGACATAGTGATTGAATTTACACCTGGGATAATGTTGTCTTTCTTTCTTTCTTCCCTTCATCCTTCCTTCCTTCATCCATCCCTCCTTCCTTCCATCTTCCCCTCACCCATTCTTCCTTCTTTCCTTCATCCATCCATCCATCCTTCCTTCCGTCTTTCCTGCCTTCATCCATCCATCCTTCCTTCCGTCTTTCCTTCATTCATCCTTCCATCCTTCATCCATCCATCCGTCCTTCTTTCCTTCATCCATCCTTCCTTCCGTCTTTCCTTCATCCATCCACACCTTCATTCATCCTTCATCCATCCATCCACACCTTCATCCATCCTTCCACACCTTCATCCAGCCTTCCATCCGTCCATCCTTCATCCACCCATCCATCCTTCATCCATCCACCCATCCTTCCTTCATCCATCCTTCCATCCTCCATCCATCCATCTATCCTTCAATCCTTCATTCATCCATCCATCCATCTATCCTTCCACCCTTAATCCATCCTTCCTTCCTTCATCCATCTTTCCATCCTCCATCCATCCATCTATCCTTCCACCCTCCATTCATCCATCCACACCGTCATCCAGCCTTCCATCCTCCATCCATCCTTCCTTCCTTCATCCATCCATCTATCCTTCCACCCTTCATCCATCCTTCCTTCCTTCATCCATCCTTCCTTCCTTCATCCATCCTTCCATCCTCCATCCATCCATCCTTCTATCCTTCCACCCTTCATCCATCCTTCCTTCATCCATCCTTCCTTCATCCATCCTCCATCCATTTAACCTTCCACCCTTCATCTATCTTTCCTTCCTTCATCCATCCTTCCATCCTCCATCCATCCATCCATCTATCCTTCCACCCTTCATCCATCCTTCCTTCATCCTTCCTTCCTTCATCCATCCTCCATCCATCCATCCACCCTCCCTTCTTCATGCATCCACCGTAACAACATTCCTATAGTGATTCATGAAGCCTCTAACTACCTGTACCACCATCCCCTCGCCAGAGAGGACGCCTCAGTGCTGCTCCTTCACCTTATACCACTTGGGGGTGGGGGGGGGGGGTGGGGGGTGGGTGTGGGAGGTAGGGGGGTGGGGTGACCAGGAAACAGCCTTTTGTTATAGCTAGAAGGATCGAGGCGCCTTTAAAGCCTTCTAGCTCGTCTTCAGGAGGTGCTCGATGCTTTAAGCCACTGGGAATCCCTCAACCTCCCCCTCCCCTACCTCTCTCACCTCCCTCCCCCTCCCCCCCTCCCTCTAACCCCTCCTCTCGCCCCCTCTGCTGACGCAAAAATCCGGATCTTGCTCAGCTGGGGTGATGTTAATATTTTATTTAGGGGGGGAGGGAGATGGGGGGGGAGGGAGAGATGAGGGGGGATAGGGAGAGAGAAGGTAGGGGAGGAGGGATAACCAAGGGAGAGAAAGAAAGGGTGGGGGATAGAAGGGAGGGAAGGATAAGACACGGAGAGAAGGAAGGGAACAAGGAGAGAGGAAAATGAAGCAGAAAAAATAGGAGAAAATAAGAAAGGGAATTGAAGAAAAATAATGAGGAGTTAGGAATGACGAAAAGAATGAGAGAGAGAGAGAGAGAGAGAGAGAGAGAGAGAGAGAGAGAGAGAGAGAGAGAGAGAGAGAGAGAGAGAGAGAGAGAGGTGAAAGCATAAACGACAATAACAACAACAATAGCAACTTCAACAAAATCAAGGAGCTTAAAATAACCGAACTTAAACCACCGTAAATAACTGAACAACTTAAACCCCACATAAATTCCATATAAACCAACATAAACCACATATACCAAACATAAACCACATACACCCAACATAAACCAACGTAAACCAACATAAACCACATACACCCAACATAAACCAATATAAACCACATACACCCAACATAAACCAACGTAAACCACATACACCCAACATAAACCACATAAACCAACAAAAACCAACATAAACCACATAAAAAAAACACATAAACCCAATATAAAAACCAATACTCCCCGCCACTACAAACACCACTTTCCATAATGTCTCTTAATTGTTCGCTCAACGAAAAGTGAAAAATAGTTCTCAGATGTGAATATTTTTTTTTCTCATTGATTTTGACTCGTTTTTGGGGGGTCAAGAATTTGGGGATTTGGTTTAATTTGTGTTTTATTTCGCGGGTTTTTTTATATATATATATTGGAAGATTCAGTTTTACATCGTTTTACACACACACACACACACACACACACACACACACACACACACACACACACCTGAACTTCAATAATCCATTTCCCATAACTTGTTGGTTAAGTTAAGTTAGGTTAGGTTAGGTTAGCCAGCTACATCAGAATCAACTCCCTATAATATCTTCCGAGTTATACTGAAGACTACACGATAATTATACACCTCCTCGCCTCTATAACAACAATACCGGGAAAAATATTAGAAGAATCACCCAGAACTTGGAAGGTAAAGTCGGTCCGGTTTATTCTCGTCAAGAAGAAGTAAATAACATTCGGGTCTTTGAAGAAATTGAGGTCTGGGTGTGTTTTATTTCTTCCAATTATAATGAGAAAAAATTATCACAGGAACCTTTTATGAATTTGTGTTCTGAGTAAGTTGTTTTAGGGTAGGGTAGGGGTGGGGTGGGTAGGGTAGGGGTGGGTAGGGTAGGGTAGGGTAGGGTAGGGTAGGGTAGGGTAGGGGTGGGGTGGGTAGGGTAGGGTAGGGTAGGGGTGGGGGTAGGGTAGGGGTGGGTAAGGGGTGGGTAGGGTAGGGTAGGGTAGGGTAGGGTAGGGTAGGGGTGGGGTGGGGTGGGTAGGGTAGGGTAGGGGTAGGGGTGGGGTGGGTAGGGTAGGGTAGGGTAGGGGTAGGGGTAGGGTAGGGGTAGGGTAGGGTAGGGTAGGATAGGGGTGGGGTGGGGTGGGGTGGGGTGGGGTGGGGTAGGGTAGGATAGGGCGGAGTGGGATGAGAGTTAGATTCGGTGGAGTGGGGGTAGAGATGGAGTAGAGTGTGAGATTGAAGTGGTGGTGGAGTGAGAGGGGTGGAATTAGACTGGGTGGAGTCGGGGTGTTGCTCTGCGGAGTGGGTGTAGAGAGTGGAGTGGAGTGAGATTGGAGTTGGGTGGGGCGCTTTACCTGTTATTACACAAATTGGTGGGGATAAATTTTCACCCGACTCTCCGTTGAGAATTTAATGGGTTCTTAACGCTAAACTCTAATTTGGGTCGACTTACACCCTCGTCTTCTGTGTCGAGAGAGGAGAGAGAGAGAGAGAGAGAGAGAGAGAGAGAGAGAGAGAGAGAGAGAGAGAGAGAGAGAGAGAGAATAATCCCAAACCAATAAGATGGAAAGACAGGCGGGGAGAGAAAAAGAGATAATGAGAAAGAGATAAACGAACAAAAGAGAGAAAGATAAAAAGAAAGAGATAACGAAAGATAGAACTCACCGAAAGAAAATAAAACAGGAAATAAGTATTGGTAGTGTAGCGAAATAAGCTAATGGAAAGGAAGAGAGAAAGAAGGAAGAGGAGAGAAATGGAAGGAGAACAAGAATTAGAAAAATATATCAAGAGAGAAGGGACTAGAAAGGAGGAGGAAGAGGAGGAGGGAGAGACGAGGAGGAAGAGCAGAGAAAAGAGGAAGACGAAACAGGAAGAAGAGGAAGAAACAGAAGAGGAGAAAGAAGAGGAGGAAGAGAAGGAGAGAGGAGGAGGAAGACGAAACAGGAAGAAGAGAAGGAAACAGGAGAAGAGGAGAAAGAAGAGGAGGAGAGGAGGAGGAGGAGGAGGAGGAGGAGAGAGGAGGAAAAGTTGAACCATTAACACCCTCTTCCTCTAGCCTTTCCTCAACACCATTTAACTCCCCCTTACCCACCAAATCCCCCTTACCTCCTAACCCCCTCCCCCTTAACCCTCCAAATCCCCCCTCACCCTCCCCCACCCCCCCTTACCTCCAAATCCATTATTTTGTAGTTGTGAAAATTGGCCTTAAGGTAATAGGGTTTTGGGGAGTGTAGGGGCGGGGTTAGGGTGGGGCGAGGTTGGGTGGGGGCGAGGTTTGGGTGGGGCGAGGTTGGGTGGGGGCGAGGTTTGGGTGGGGCGAGGTTGGGTGGGGCGAGGTCGGGGTGGGGCGAGGTTGGATGGGGGCGAGGTTTGGGTGGGGCGAGGTTGGGGTGGGGCGGGGTTTGGGTGGGGCGAGGTTGGGGTGGGGGCGAGGTTGGGGTGGGGCGGGGTTGGGTGGGGCGAGGTTGGGGTGGGGCGGGGTTTGGTGGGGCGGGGCGGAGTTGGGGCGGGGCGGTACATAAGAACATAAGGAGTTTGCATTAAGCCGATTGGACTGTTCATGGCAGCTCCTGTTTAGAGTTACTACCACTCTCTATCATCCATGAATCTATCCAGCCTCCTTTTAAAACGTTCCAGCACTTACTACATAGTTGCTAAGCTTGTTCCCCTCGTCCACCACCCTACTTGTGAACCATCTTTATCTTGTTTCCATTAGCTCTATTTTATCGTCTATGTTATATTTCCCCCTTTCCTACCCTCACCTCCCCCTCCTCACCCCCCTCACCTCCCCCCTCCTTCACCCCTCCCAACACCCTGACTCCCCCCTCCCCCCTCAATTATCCCCCTTCCAATGTCAACTCTTCTTGTCTTCAGTACCATCACCCCCCTCCAGCTCCTTCCTTCCTTCCTTCCAAGTCTTATTATCTCCTCCTATATCAACACTCCTACCCTCTCTCCCTCAAAATCCTGCCCCCCTCCACCCCACTCCATTACTCCCCCAAGTCGACACGTTACCCCCGACACCTACAAACAAACCAATTATCACCCTATCCCTTCTTTAAACCACCCCCCCTACCCTTCCTCGCCCCTTCCCCCTTTCTCTCCCCTCCCCCTTTCTCTCCCTTCACCCTTTCTCTCCCATCTCCCTTCCTCGCCCCCTCCCCCTTCCTCGCCCCTTCCCCCTTTCTCTCCCTTCACCCTTTCTCTCCCATCTCCCTTCCTCGCCCCCTACCCCTTTCTCTCCCCTCCCCCTTCCTCGCCCCTTCCCCCTTTCTCTCCCCTCCCCCTTCACCCTTTCTCTCCCATCTCCCTTCCTCGCCCCCTCCCCCTTTCTCTCCCCTCCCCCTTCCTCTCCCCTTCCCCCTTCCTCGCCCCTTCCCCCTTTCTCTCCCCTCCCCCTTCCTCTCCCCTTCCCCCTTCCTCGCTCTATTGTTCGTCACGTCTGGAGAATTGCTCATTTACTCTGTAATAGACGCAGGGTGTGATGGGAGGCAGAGAGTGAGGGAATGGGGGAGAAAGAGAGGGAGATGACGTGAGAGGGAGGGAGGATGTGGGGAAAATATAAAGACGGAATAAAAAGGAAAAGACAAAAAGAAGGTTTGAGGAATAATGGAGGACCAAGAGAGAGAGAGAGAGAGAGAGAGAGAGAGAGAGAGAGAGAGAGAGAGAGAGAGAGAGAGAGTGTTCTCTCTCTCTCTTGCCTCTTTCCACCCCCCATGTCAACCTCCCTCCCCCCCTCACTCTATTACCCCTCCCCCCCTCCCTAGGTCAACACGTCACCTACACACCTGCACACACAAACCAATTACCACCTCACCCCCTCCCCCCTCTCACCACACTTCCAGGTAACTCCCCCCCCCCCCCCCATCTTCCGTAACATCTTGAGAATTGGTTATTTACTCTGGGATAGAAGCAGAGAGAGAGAGAGAGAGAGAGAGAGAGAGAGAGAGAGAGAGAGAGAGAGAGAGAGAGAGAGAGAGAGAGAGAGAGAGAGAGAGAGAGTTATATAAGACTTCATACATCAACAATTATTTTCACTCTCCAATTTCCTCCTTCCCTCCTCTGTCTCTATCACACACACACACACACACACACACAGGTTAATAAGGTAGTGAACCTTTTTAAGTCCTGCCTCACCTGGTCTCTCACACCTTAAGACCGGCAGGCGACATTAGGGAACAGGTGTTAAGTCTGTGCTGGACCTTAACACCTATTAATTAGTTGCTCCTTCCTTCCTTCCTTCCTTCCTCCTTCTCTCTTTCACTGACTTTCTTTCTCCTTCCCTCTCTCCCTCCTTCCTTCCTGCCTACCTCCTTCCTTCTACTCCTTCTCTCCTTCCCTCTCTCCCTCCTCCCTTCTACTCCTTCTCTCCTTCCCTACAGCAGATCACCTTGAAGATACAGGTAAGGGGAGTGTCGTCTCCTTGTTTCTCTTACACACTCTCTTTCCTTCATTTATTTCTTTTTCTTCTTCTTTCTTTCTTTCATCTTAATCCCGTTTTCTCTCTCTCTCTCTCTCTCCCTTCCTCTTCCTACCTCCCTCTCACCCAGCATCCCTCCTCCCCCCTACACCCCCTTCCTTCCATCTCCTCTCTCTTTCCCTCTCACTTCCCACTTCCGCCTGCCTCCCTCTTCGGCGCTCCCTTTCAAAAAATGATAATAATGAACGCGAATTTCTACACGCCCATCTTCTACACGCCTATCTATCAATGAGAAAAAATCGACAATGCTCTCTCTCTCTCTCTCCATTTTGTTCTCTCCCTCCTCCTTCTCTCTCCCTCTGTATCTCCTTCCTTCATCTCTCCCTCTTGCTCGTTCACCCTCTTCCTTCCATTCCTTTCATCGCTCCCTCTCTTTAAACTCCTCCCTCCCTTTTAAGAAATTAGGCACTACTAATTTCTAAAACATGGTTCAGCCTCGGCGCTTGACTGGTTGGTAGGTTACTGCCAGTGGTGGTCGATGGAAGGTCGGGGGAGTTCCTGGGATGATCTGTGACTGAGCTCAAGTTTTTAAATCCAGGAGGCCGGACAACACTTCCAAAGTGTTCCGGTGATGAGGGTTTGGATTGACAGCGTTGCCTACCCATCGCTGAAGGTAGCGGGGGAGGCAAACTATGTTGCTTTGGAAAACAGACTGGAAAAGGCGACCCAAGCTGTATACGTCGACTTGGGGGGTAAATGGAGTGTTCATTACCACCTCAGGGGCCATGTAAGCGGGTGCCACTATTCCGGGGGGGAAACGGATGAATTTCCCGACCGGTAGAGCCATACCCAAGTCAATAAGGGTGGCACTAAACCCATTGGCGTTGATTTCGATACAGATATTTTCACACTTGACATCTGCGTGCACCCATCCCCGCTTCTTCACCTCTAGCAGTGTGCAGCTGACCTGCTGGATGACCTGAAGACGCTGGGATGTAGTGAGGTTGTGGGTTTGAAGGTACTTGTTCAAAGGCTCGCCGGCGTACTCGGTGATGAGGGCCAGTTTCCATGGGCAAACCCCGACTAACTTCTGAAGACCGGGGACACCGTGAAGATTGGACATGGCTCTGATTTCCCTCTCCAGAGTAACGATGTAGCTGATGTCGTCTGGCATGGTCTTGATCACCCATCGGCTCTTGGACACCACAGCCAAGTGACAAGTGCCATAGGTCCCGTTACCACAGAAAGTTAAACAGTTGGGGTCAACCACTAGTTCATACACCCCAACGCCAAAAACATTTACTTCGTTGTCGTCGCAAACATCAAGCAAGCGGCGGACCATTTTTTCTGAATTCATTTGGGTTTTCATTTTAGAATAATTTTAGCATCAACAACAGGATCACCGAGGACCTCAAGTTGAAATTCGTCTAGTAAGACGTTTTAGTGAAATTCTCGCAGCAGTTATCGTGTTTGTGGTGACACTATAGTGAAGTGTGGTCGTGAAGATATGGTAGTGAAGATATGGTAGTGACCTTACAGTGTGGTAGTGAAGATATGGTGGTGACCTTACAGTGTGGTAGTGAAGATATGGTTGTGGCCTAACAGTGTGGTAGTGAAGATATGGTAGTGACCTTACAGTGTGGTAGTGAAGATATGGTGGTGACCTTACAGTGTGGTAGTGAAGATATGGTGGTGACCTTACAGTGTGGTAGTGAAGATATGGTAGTGACCTTACAGTGTGGTAGTGAAGATATGGTAGTGACCTTACAGTGTGGTAGTGAAGATATGGTAGTGACCTTACAGTGTGGTAGTGAAGATATGGTAGTGACCTTACAGTGTGGTAGTGAAGATATGGTAGTGACCTTACAGTGTGGTAGTGAAGATATGGTGGTGACCTTACAGTGTGGTAGTGACCTTACAGTGTGGTAGTGAAGATATGGTGGTGACCTTACAGTGTGGTAGTGGAGATATGGTGGTGACCTTACAGTGTGGTAGTGAAGATATGGTGGTGGCCTTACAGTGTGGTAGTGAAGATATGGTGGTGGCCTTACAGTGTGGTAGTGAAGATATGGTGGTGGCCTTACAGTGTGGTAGTGAAGATATGGTGGTGACCTTACAGTGTGGTAGTGAAGATATGGTGGTGACCTTACAGTGTGGGAGTGACCTTACAGTGTGGTAGTGAAGATATGGTGGTGACCTTACAGTGTGGTAGTGAAGATATGGTGGTGACCTTACAGTGTGGTAGTGAAGATATGGTGGTGGCCTTACAGTGTGGTAGTGAAGATATGGTGGTGGCCTTACAGTGTGGTAGTGAAGATATGGTGGTGGCCTTACAGTGTGGTAGTGAAGATATGGTGGTGACCTTACAGTGTGGTAGTGAAGATATGGTGGTGACCTTACAGTGTGGGAGTGACCTTACAGTGTGGTAGTGAAGATATGGTGGTGACCTTACAGTGTGGTAGTGAAGATATGGTGGTGACCTTACAGTGTGGTAGTGAAGATATGGTGGTGACCTTACAGTGTGGTAGTGAAGATATGGTGGTGACCTTACAGTGTGGTAGTGAAGATATGGTGGTGACCTTACAGTGTGGTAGTGAAGATATGGTAGTGACCTTACAGTGTGGTAGTGAAGATATGGTGGTGACCTTACAGTGTGGTAGTGAAGATATGGTGGTGACCTTACAGTGTGGTAGTGAAGATATGGTAGTGACTTAACCAAACCAAACCAAATCAAACCTAACCTACTCTCTCTCTCTCTCTCTCTCTCTCTCTCTCTCTCTCTCTCTCTCTCTCTCCTTATTCCTCACTGACCCTCAATCTCATCTCCCACTTTCTCATCTTCTCTAACTTGCCCCTCACCCTTTCACACCCTCCCTCCCTCACTCCTCACACCCTCCCTCCCTCACTCCCCCCACCCTCCCTCCCTCACTCTCCCTCACAGCCATGGATGGAAACTCCAGTAGTCAGTGACCAGACAGACAGACAGACAGAAAGACAGACAGACATATAGATAGACAGACAGACAGACAGACATACATATAGATAGATAGACAGACAGACAGACAGACAGACATATAGACAGACAGACAAACAGAGACAGACATAGACAGACAGATAGACATATAGACAGACAGACAGAGACAAACAGACAGACATATAGACAGACAGACTCCCTGGCGTCTCAAATTGGTCTTGTGTGTGTGTGTGAGAGAGAGAGAGAGAGAGAGAGAGAGAGAGAGAGAGAGAGAGAGAGAGAGAGAGAGAGAGAGAGATAATGGGTGGCGCCTCTTTTGAGATTTAGATAGGAAATGTAATAGAAAATAATCCATCTATCCATCCATCTATCCATCCATCTATCCACCCATCTATCCATCCATCCATCCATCTATCCACCCATCTATCTATCCATCCATCTATATAATTCCACAATATTCGTTGAGATTATTGAAAAACCAGGAGTGGCAGCGGAGTGGTGGTGGAGTGGTGGTGGGGAGGGTAGAGGGGGGAGGGAGGGTAGAGGGGGGAGGGTAGAGGGGGCAGGGAGGCGAAGGGAGGGGGAAGGGGGAGGAAGGGAGGGAAAATGAGAAGTAGGAGGAATAAAAGGGAGGGAGGAGTTTAAAGGAGAGGCAAAGAGAGGGAGCGATGAAAGGAATGGAAGGAAGAGGGTGAACGAGCAAGAGGGAGAGATGACAGGGAGGAAGGAAGGAGATACAGAGGGAGAGAGAAGGAGGAGGGAGAGAGAGAGGGGGGAAGGAGAGGGAAGGCAGGGAAAATAAGAGAGAGGGACGATGAGAGGGGGAGGACTGGGAGAGGGTCGGGGGTGCAGAGAAGAGGGAGAGGGAAGACAACAGAGAATAAGAGTGAGAGGAGAGGGAAAGGATGAGAAGGAGAACAAGGACAGGGAGGATGAAAGGCCAACTGAAGAGTGACCAGCGGGCTTGTTATTTTACGTTCTGTCCTCAGTGTGTGGTGGACGGAGACAGACACATTGAGACAGACAGACGGGAAAAGGCCAAAAAAAATAGACAGATAAACAATGAGAAATAGAAACAAACTTGTGAATTTAACGTTCGTGTGATGATGGACCAACACACACACACACACACACACACACACACACACACACACACACACTGAACAGATTAATAAACTTGACATGTTTTTTTGGGGGTATTTACTATGTTGTGATTTAACCTGTGGTATGTATGTATGTATGTGTCTAGGGAGGTGGGGGAAGGGAATGGGGAGGGGGGGGGGTTAGGTAGGTAGGTAGGTAGGTAGGTAGGTAGGTAGGTAGGTGGGTGGGTGGGTAGGAGGGGGGGGGGCAGTACACGTAGTTGCCAGAGGCCGAATTGTTACCAATTTTGTTGAGTGGAAAAGGCAAAAGTGTTGGACTGGATTTTTATTGAGTATTTTTTTTTTTTCATTTTTCTTTCTCCTGTTTTTTTCTTTTTATTGTATGGAAATCCTTTAGTGGACGTGAGCCTGACCAGACCCTCTAGCTGAGTGATTTAACAGATGTGGGATAATAGGGGGGGGGGAGTTAACAGATGTGGGATAATAGGGGTCATTTAACAGATGTGGGATAATAGGGGTCATTTAACAGATGTGGGATAATAGGGGTCATTTCACAGATGTGGGATAATAGGGGTGAGTTAACAGATGTGGGATAATAGGGGTCATTTAACAGGTGTGGGATAATAGGGGTCATTTAACAGATGTGGGATAATAGGGGGTTATTTAACAGGTGTGGGATAATAGGGGTCATTTAACAGATGTGGGATAATAGGGGTCATTTAACAGATGTGGGATAATAGGGGTCATTTAACAGATGTGGGATAATAGGGGTCATTTAGCAGATGTGGGATAATAGGGGTCATTTAACAGATGTGGGATAATAGGGGTCATTTAACAGATGTGGGATAATAGGGGTCATTTAACAGATGTGGGATAATAGGGGTCATTTAACAGATGTGGGATAATAGGGGTCATTTAACAGATGTGGGATAATAGGGGTCATTTAACAGATGTGGGATAATAGGGGTGAGTTAACAGATGTGGGATAATAGGGGTCATTTAACAGATGTGGGATAATAGGGGTCATTTAACAGATGTGGGATAATAGGGGTCATTTAACAGATGTGGGATAATAGGGGTCATTTAACAGATGTGGGATAATAGGGGTCATTTAACAGATGTGGGATAATAGGGGTCATTTAACAGGTGTGGGATAATAGGGGTCATTTAACAGGTGTGGGATAATAGGGGTCATTTAACAGATGTGGGATAATAGGGGTCATTTAACAGAGGTGGGATAATAGGGGTCATTTAACAGATGTGGGATAATAGGGGTCATTTAACGGATGTGGGATAATAGGGGTCATTTAACAGATGTGGGATAATAGGGGTCATTTAACAGAGGTGGGATAATAGGGGTCATTTAACAGGTGTGGGATAATAGGGGTCATTTAACAGATGTGGGATAATAGGGGTCATTTAACA
>CAUDMG010000750.1:842500-875000 GCA_958450375.1 Homarus gammarus | reverse complement strand
GCCCAGCTGTTGGTATACACTACACCCCACCCCCCTCCCCGCCCAGCTGTTGGTGTACACTACACCCCACCCCCCTCCCCGCCCAGCTGTTGGTATACACTACACCCCACCCCCCTCCCCGCCCAGCTGTTGGTGTACACTACACCCCACCCCTCCCGCCCAGATGTGGTGTACATACACCCCACCCCCTCCCCGCCCAGCTGTTGGTATACACTACACCCCACCCCCCTCCCCGCCCAGCTGTTGGTGTACACTACACCCCACCCCCTCCCCGCCCAGCTGTTGGTGTACACTACACCCCACCCCCCTCCCTGCCCAGCTGTTGGTATACACTACACCCCACCCCCCTCCCTGCCCAGCTGTTGGTGTACACTACACCCCATCCCCCTCCCTCCCTCCCCGCCCAGCTGTTGGTGTACACTACACCCCACCCCCCTCCCTGCCCAGCTGTTGGTGTTCACTACACCCCACCCCCCTCCCTGCCCAGCTGTTGGTATACACTACACCCCATCCCCCTCCCTCCCTCCCCGCCCAGCTGTTGGTGTACACTACACCCCACCCACCCCCCTCCCCCCCCCGCCCAGCTGTTGGTATACACTACACTCCACCCCCCTCACTACCACTATCATTATGCTCTCATTACCACCATCACCACCCTCACTATCACCCCTCTCTTTCACCACTCAATATTACTCCACTATCACCACCCATTACCACTCTCACCACTCACTACCAACCCCGCACTATTACCACTCACTGTCACCACTCACTATCCCCCTCACTATCATCACTCATCATCCTTCACTCTCGCCCCATCACTATCGCTATCTCCAACTATCACCCCTCCACTATGACCACTCAATAGCATTCTACTATCACCTCTCACTATCACCCCATCACCATCACACCTCACTATCACTCCACTATCACCTCTCACTATCACCCCATCACCATCACACCTCACTATCACCACTCACAATCAGCCCTCACTATCACCCCATCACCATCACACCTCACTATCACCTCTCACTATCTCCCCATCACCATCACCTCTCACTATCACCTCTCACTATCTCTCCATCACCTCTCACTATCTCCCCATCACCTCTCACTATCACCCCTCACTCTCACCTCTCACTATCACCCCTCACTATCTCCCCATCACCATCAACTCACTATCACCTCTCACTATCACCACTCACTTTCTCCTCATCTCCTCTCACCTCTCACTATCACCACTATCTCCCCATCACCTCTCACCATCACCCCTCACTATCACCTCTCACCATCACCTCTCACTATCAGGATGGTGAACTCTCCCCAAAAGTCGCTATTCCACGGAGCGAACAATTGGTTGAGATTGTTTAAAATTCAGCTGCTTGTCCTTCCTACCCCCTCTCTCTCTCTCTCTCTCTCTCTGTGACCTCTCCCGTTCTTCACTACCTCTTGCCCCTCCCTCATTCTCCCTCACTCTCCCCCTTCTCTCCATCCCTCCCCGACACACCGTTCCATCATCCCCCTCCCTCACCCTCCGACACACCCTCTCTCCCTGCCTCACCCTCCCTCACTCCCCAACACACCCTCTCTCCCTGCCTCACCCTCCCTCACTCCCCGACACACCCTCTCTCCCTGCCTCACTCCCCGACACACCCTCTCTCCCTGCCTCACTCCCCGACACACCCTCTCTCCCTGCCTCACCCTCCCTCACTCCCCAACACACCCTCTCTCCCTGCCTCACCCTCCCTCCCACATCCTCCCTTCCTAGACACACCCCCTCCCTCCCTCCCTGTCACACTCTCCCTCTCACCTCAATAAGGGAGAGGGAAGGAGGTGGCTGATGGGGGGCTTTTGACTATGAATAACAAGTGTGTAGAGTAACCTAGTTAACCCTTCACCCCCTCTCACTTCCTCCCCCACCCCTTCACTCCCTCTCATCCATTATCCCGCCCCTCTCACTCCTTCTGTGTCCCCCTCACTCCCTCTCCTCTCCCTTTAACTTCCTCTCCATCCCTCTCACTTCCTCCAGTCCCTCTCACCCCCTTCCTCTCATCCTCCATCTCACTCCCTCCATTTTCTCTCCTCCTTCCCCTCAACTCTCACTCCTCCTCCCCATCTTTCATTCCCATCACGTTCCCCCTCTTCCTCTTCTCTTACCTCCCCCCTCTCTTTACGTCTTCCTTCCTATCCCCACCTCTCATTATTACGTTCTCTCTCTTTCTCCCTATTCCCTTTCTCTTATTTTCTCTCTTCCCATCTCCCTTTTCCCATCTTTTTTACTTCTAGTCTCTCTCTCTCTCAATACCTACCATTTTCCATAATTATTTCCACTTTATTTTGTACGTGTGTTGTACCAGTATCAATCATAAGCTTTACGCGACAGACAGCGGTACGGATCACCTCTTATACACGTGACTTACGGAAGGATTGTGTTCGAATTATATCCCTAGTTAGAGCAGTTAGTGTGTAAGGTAGAGAATTTGTGTAGTTATCCATTGAAATACTGATTTATTGCCCCGTTTTCTGTCGTAAATTTTCCCGTTTTCTGTTGCTTAACTTGTCATGATATTATTCCCCGTTTTCTGTTGTAAATGTACTAGTTTCTGTAGCAAATTTTCCCGTTTTCTGTTGTAAAGTTTCCCGTTTTCTGTTGCTTAATATTGTTATTCGATGATAATTTTTCGTGACTTAAATTTTGTTTCCCAATACACTGTTAAGTTAATTTTATAAAGTTATGAGTATTTTTGTAGACGTTCTCTCTGGCTGTGATAACTAGTGCACCTTGATGTTGACGTGGGTGTTTTACCTTTGAGATTATCAAAGACTATACCGTGGTTGGTTGGTTCTCTCTCTCTCTCTCTCTCTCTCTCACTCACTCTCTCTATTACATGTTTTTTCTCTCTCTCTCTCTCTCTCATCCTCTCTCTATCTGTCTCTCTTTGGGCTTTTTATTATTAACACAAATATTTCTATCTCTCTCTAAGTTTGTTTTCATCAATACAAGTACAGTATCTTGCATATCTCTTCCCCCTCTCCCTTCTCTCTCTCTTCCTCCCATCTCTTCCCTGTCCCTCTCTCTCCCTCTCTTCCTCCCATCTCTTCCCTGTCCTCTCCCTCTCTTCCTCCCATCTGTTCCCTGCCCCCCCCCTTCTCTTTCTCTCTCTCCCTCTTACTTCCATCTCTTCCCTAACCCCTCTCTCTCTCTCTCTCTTACCTCCCTTGGAAAAACAGAAAAGCTCGTTATCCATGCCCCAGTGTTTTCAAGGCCTGGCTAAAACTGCTTCTGTTTGGTGATATTTGGCAAGAAGATTTCATATCCTGGGGGAAAATTCACAGCTTCATAGAAAACGGAGTGCAGAGTGACCTAGGATAAAGCTGACCTCACTTTATTGTGGCCCTGGATAAAGGTGACCTCACTTTACTGTGGCCCTGGATAAAGCTGACCTCACTTTATTGTGGCCCTGGATAAAGGTGACCTCACTTTACTGTGGCCCTGGATAAAGGTGACCTCACTTTACTGTGGCCCTGGATAAAGGTGACCTCACTTTATTGTGGCCCTGGATAATCAAGACACCTGTTAATCGTGTTACTATTGACCTTAGGAAACCTTAACCCCGGAAAAACCTAGACCCCCAGATAACCATGACCCCAGATAATCATGACCCCTTAGATAACCATGATCCCAGATAAACTTAACCCGCATAACTTGGACCTCATATAACCTAGCCTAACGAAAACTAAACTAACGTTGACCCCAGATAATCTAACCTAACCATGACCCCCAGATAATCATGACCCCTAGATAACCATGACCCCCAGATAACCTTGACCCCCAGATGACCATGACCCCGGATAAAGAGGTGACTTACCGTGCTCCAGGGAACAGAGAGGCCCCACCCAGCGACCACCGACACACTTGATCTTGCAGACTCTCTTCTCGTCGTAGGGACCAACCACTCCCATGAACATGACCTCCTGCGGTAGTGAGAGAAAGGGGGGAGGTGGTTAATGAGAGAGAGAGAGAGAGAGAGAGAGAGAGAGAGAGAGAGAGAGAGAGAGAGAGAGAGAGAGAGAGAGAGAGAGATCATCATACACCAACATAACTAACATAACATAACACAGTAAACCTACCCTAACCACAATAATACACCACCAACCATTAACAATATATTATAATGTCGTGTTGAAACGGCTATACTCCCAGATGATATATAACAAGGTATTATTCAACAATTTATGACAAGTTTATTCAGAAGTATTAATGTTTCTAATGATACTAAAGCCGAATCAATTGCAATGTTATTTAGTGTAATTTATTTATGTATTGTAATTGTGATATTTTCTTAATTTTTGTTTTTAAAGAATTTTGGGAGAACAGGTAAGTATTTTTTATTAAAGGTAAATTATTAGTATATTGTCTAGGTAAACAAACACTAAAATAATCTAGGAATGACAAACACACACACACAGCCCGTACAGAAACTGACAATATAACCCTGACTTATGAAACACTACTACCGTGGGTTAATCCTCCACCTCCCCCACGCCCCCTCCTCCCCTCCACTCCCTCGCCCCTCCCCCCCCCCCGCCCCCACTCCTCCTGCAGCTACTGAAAAATGTCTGACATAAACGACCTCGACATTGTTTGGATTTCCCCCCACCCCCTCCCCCGCAAAACAGAGCCTTACTTGAATGTCAATCTTACACCCCGCTACTGGCCTGTTTCACCCTCTGTACTGGCCTGTTTCACCCTCTGTACTGGCCTGTTTCACCCTCTGTACTGGCCTGTTTCACTCTCTGTACTGGCCTGTTTCACCCTCTGTACTGGCCTGTTTCACCCTCTGTATTGGCCTGTTTCACCCTCTGTACTGGCCTGTTTCACCCTCTGTATTGGCCTGTTTCACCCTCTGTATTGGCCTGTTTCACCCTCTGTACTGGCCTGTTTCACCCTCTGTATTGGCCTGTTTCACCCTCTGTACTGGCCTGTTTCACTCTCTGTACTGGCCTGTTTCACCCTCTGTATTAGCCTGTTTCACTCTCTGTACTGGCCTGTTTCACCCTCTGTACTGGCCTGTTTCACCCTCTGTACTGGCCTGTTTCACCCTCTGTATGGCCTGTTTCACCCTCTGTATTGGCCTGTTTCACCCTCTGTACTGGCCTGTTTCACCCTCTGTATTGGCCTGTTTCACCCTCTGTACTGGCCTGTTTCACCCTCTGTATTGGCCTGTTTCACCCTCTGTAATGGCCTGTTTCACCCTCTGTATTGGCCTGTTTCACCCTCTGTACTGGCCTGTTTCACCCTCTGTACTAGCCTGCACCATTCTCCCTACCACCACAGCCTGCCCACTAGCCTACACCAACCCTCCCTACCTACCACCACAGCCTGCCCACTAGCCTGCACCAACCCTCCCTCCCTACCACCACAGCCTGCCCACTAGCCTGCACCATCCCTCCCTACCTACCACCACAGCCTGCCCACTAGCCTGCACCAACCCTCCCTCCCTACCACCACAGCCTGCCCACTAGCCTGCACCAACCCTCCCTACCATCACAGCCTGCCCACTAGCCTACACCAACCCTCCCTACCACCACAGCCTGCCCACTAGCCTGCACCATCCCTCCCTACCTACCATCACAGCCAGCCCACTAGCCTACACCAACCCTCCCTACCACCACAGCCTGCCCACTAGCCTGCACCAACCCTCCCTACCATCACAGCCTGCCCACTAGCCTACACCAACCCTCCCTACCACCACAGCCTGCCCACTAGCCTGCACCAACCCTCCCTACCACCACAGCCTGCCCACTAGCCTACACCAACCTCCATACCACAGAACCAATCACATTACACGCCCCCCCCCCCTACCTCAAGCTGGATACACGCGAGAAGCTTTATCCGGTTCACATAACTCATTAGATAAAGACTTTAACCAAAATGGATCCCGAATTATTCCGTGACTGTACTACACCTCTACTACATATTCAAATTTATCTCTCAGGTGTAGGAATAATTTACCTCACTATTCTCTGAGAGTTCGGAACATGAAGATTTTAAAATTTCTCAATATCACTTTATATAATTCAACTATTATTTAAAAATCACTTTTAAAAAAAATCGATATATAACCATATTGTGTTATAGAAATTGTATGGTATTTTTTTTAAAGTTTAGTTTAAAAAATATGTAAAAGTTTGAAAAAATTACGTAAAAAACAAACAAATTCAACCAAGAATGAACACGTCAATCATTTGCATATTGCCGCCATTGATATCTTGCTTTAAAGTTACCCCCCCACCATGTCGTTTGGTTTATTCAGACACACGAACAGACAGGCATTTTTGGGTCACTTTACTGTGGTACGTTGTCGTGTGAATAATTCCTTTCACTTTGTTTCCCGTCTACGTCAGCGGAGCGGTTTTTGTTTTGAAGGAGAGAGAGAGAGAGAGAGAGAGAGAGAGAGAGAGAGAGAGGTTTATCGTACATTTGGCTTATGTTAACACGAGTCGGAAACAAAGCATTGTACTGGTGTGTGTGTGTGTGTGAGTGTGTGTGTGTCAGTGTGTGTCAATTCTGTTTTTTTTTTCATATTTAATTCAGTCTCTATTTGTAGTTTCTTTAATATTTATGCTTTTATTAATTCTAAGAGCATTGATCGTACGTTTGGCGTCTAACATGAACTGCGGGGGGGGGAGTATCGTACAGAGGAATGTTTGTTTTGTATTTTATGTAACTCTAAAAGTGTAAGAATCTTTTAATAAAATTTGTATGATATCTCAAACGCTTTAAAACTGTTAGGTATTCTGAGGGGTTTTTTCATCTATTCTTTAAGCATTCGTTATACGTCTGGCATGTGTATCACTGGCATTCGGGAGGGAAAAAGTCTTTCTTTCTCAACCTATAGAAAATAAAATTGGAATTATTATTATTATTACTATTATTATGATTATGATTATTACTATTATTATTATTATTACTATTATTATTACCATTATTATTATTACAGTCAGGTACTCAAAGGCATCAACCAGACTACCCTCCCCCCTAGCCAACCACCAAGTAATAAACGAATGACCTCAAACAACCAAACTATCAGAACTTAACAACTACAGTTTTCCTCTGAAGTGCATCGTTATCACATCCAGGGTTTTGTTGACAGTACCGCTCACAACACAACAGATTTGGGGATATATATATTTTTTTTACTGGGTGAAATATCAATGAAGTTATGAATCGTCTGGCGTGTCCATTTCCAATACTTGTTGTAGTATATATTGGGGAGAGTGGGTTATGCCCCTTGTGTAGCATAGGATAATATTAGCAGACTATGAAATGTAAGCCTTTTTTAACTCATGCCTTTATATGCATTTATGCCTTTTCAACTCCCAATTATGCCCCTTTAGCTCTCATTTATGCCTCTTTAATCACATATGCCTTTTTAACTTCCAATTATGCCTTTTATACTCATTTACGCCTTTTTAACTCTCAGTAATACACCTTGAGAAATTATGTCTAACGATTTGTCCATGTGTGTGTGTGTGTGTGTGTGTGTGTATCAGGTGATCTCTCGTAAACACAGGTCATGTTGTTTATATTCTTCTATTTGGTTAAGTAGATTCTCTCTCTCTCTCTCTCTATCCTCATCTACCAGTATCCTTATTATCACCCTAGTCAACCAACCCCCCAACCAACCACACCCCATTACCCTCTCTACCAACCACCACCACCCCCCCCAACCACCATCCACCACCCCCAATACCTCACCACCATAATATATACAGCCAACCTACATAACCAAACCACCAGTAAGACCAGTCAACCGGATAACAACCATATTTACAACCGGCCAATAATCATGAACATTTGCCTAATTCGTGTAGTTATTCATCCGGCAAACTTGTGTACGGATACGGGCATTATACGTTACCCTACAGAGCTACAGAACTACAGACCCTACACACGCTACAGAGCTACACACGCTGCAGAGCTACAGTACCCTACAGAGACTACAAAACTACAGTACCCTACAGAGACTACAGTACCCTACAGAGACTACAAAACTACAGTACCCTACAGAGCTACAGAGACTACAGTACCCTACAGAGACTACAAAACTACAGTACCCTACAGAGACTACAGTACCCTACAGAGACTACAAAACTACAGTACCCTACAGAGCTACAGAGACAACAGTACCCTACAGAGACTACAAAACTACAGTACCCTACAGAGACTACAGTACCCTACAGAGACTACAAAACTACAGTACCCTACAGAGACTACAAAACTACAGTACCCTACAGAGACTACAGTACCCTACAGAGACTACAAAACTACAGTACCCTACAGAGACTACAGTACCCTACAGAGACTACAAAACTACAGTACCCTACAGAGACTACAGAACTACAATACCCTACAGAGCTCTCCACACTACAGCTTAAGTCGTTGATAGGAATGGTCTTTGGTCAGCCTGATAATAATTACTCTCTCTCTCTCTCTCTCTCTCTCTCTCTCTCTTATTTCACTTTCCAGCCCGTGTATTATTTTCCTTAAGCAATGTTAACATTCTCATCCCAGCCATCCCTCCCCCCACCCCCCCCCCACCTTAATCACACCCCCCCCCCTCATCTACATCACCCTGCCTCACTACATCAGCAGCAGCACTTAGCCTTAATGGTAATACCACAGCGTGTGTCCTGCTGTTACTGTACCTCACTCACTGGCTCACTCAAACACTGGTTCACTCGTTCACTCATTCACACACAACTTATAATCTTTCCATAATTTCTAATCTACTTTCTTCACTTTCTAATCTACTTTCGTCACTTTCTAATGTACTTTCTTCACTTTCTAATCTACTTTCGTCACTTTCTATTCTACTTTCTTCACTTTCTAATCTACTTTCGTCACTTTCTATTCTACTTTCCTCACTATCTACTCTTACTGTCTTCACTGTTCTTTCATTTCGACTATGATTTACTTCCTTCCCTCCTCTCTCCAGTCCCTCCCCCCTTCCCTTCATTCTCAACCTTCCCTCGTCTTCTATCCTCCCTCCCTTCTTTCTTTCTTCCCTCCCCCACCCCCTCTCCCCCCCCCTCCCTCCCTCCCTAATCCCTGTATTTTATGACCCGTCAATATACCCGACGTTCACTACATGCCACAGGTATTTTCAACACCTTGTATTAACAGGTACAGGTGTGTGGCATTACTTCACTATCAGGTTCTCATTCTTTGCTGTGTAACGTGTCATCTCCCGGGGCACCTGAAGATTAACTACCCTAACCAATCCTAACCTAACACTAACATAACCTAACCTATCTTAACCTAACCACCCTTGCGCTAACTTAACCTAAACTAACCTCACCTAATCTAATCTAGTCTAATCTAACCTAACTTAAATTAATCTAACCAAAACTAAACTAACCTAATGCACACACACACACCACAAACAAATCTCTCTCTCTCTCTCTCTCTCTCTCTCTCTCTCTCTCTCTCCTCACACTCTACCCTAATACTCAGCACCTTACCTTATACTCTAAACACCCTTCTCCTTCCCCTCTTATCCCTTCTTCCTTGTGTTTTTAACTGTTTAACGTCTTCACCTCTTGTTCTTCTTTACTCTTCCTCCCTCCTTTCCTTCCTTCCGCCTTCACTATTATCACTCCTTAGTCCTCCCCCTCTCTCTCATTCCTTCTATTCTCACTGTCATTCCTTCCTCTCTCCTGGGATTTATTTTCGCGAACCTCTGTCCTGTATTGCAGTGAAAAGTGACATTACCCACATGAATCTGACCGACGTATATGTATGTATGTGTGCGTGTGTAAGTATATGTACATGTATATGTGTATGTATATATATGTATATGTATGTATATGTGTGTGTGTGTGTTTACATATATGTACTGTCAATGAATATGATGCATCTCTTTGTGTACGAACCTCTGTCCTGCAAGGCAGTGAACAGTGACATTACCCATTTGAATCTGACCTCTATACATTTATAGTTGTTAATGAATATGATGTATTTCTTTATGTATGACAAGTGATCATTACCCATCTTGAATATACTGACTCTGTCAAACACTTTATAGTTGTTAATGGAATATGGCATTGTATTTCTGTATGTTCATGACCTCTGTCCTGCGTGGCAGTGAAGCAGTGGATACCACCCTACACAGTGTGCAAGGACCTGACTGAATTACTCAGAATAGGCAAACTGTGCTACAAGCTCTGCCAATAAATTTGTTAACCTAAAAAAAAATAAGCTCTCCTCTCTTTCCTCTCTCACTTTTGTCATTTATTTTTACTTTTCTCCTTCACTCCCCACCTTCTCCACCCACCCTCCCCTCTTCCCTCACTCTCCTTCCCTCCCCTCCCCCCTTCCCTTACTCTCCTTCCCATTAACCCCCTTTCTCCCTCCTTCCCCCCTCCACCCCTCTAAAGGTCACCCACCGTTATCCTCCTCCCAGTCAACAAGGTGTACAGGGGAACGAGTTCACATTAACCCACTTGTGACTACGGATGGCTTCAATCACCTTAAACACTTGAGCATACAGGAAAATATAGATACTAACTCATTAACTATCTATCTATCTATCTAAATAACTAACTAACTGAAATAACTACTAAATAAATAAATTAAAGAAGAACAACGCGGCCCATCCCCTGTAGGTAAACAATGGATTGCCACATATCATTTAAATAAGTATTACTGTAAACTCTCTCTCTCTCTTGCTGAATAACTATACTTGTTATTATTGTATTATGTTACCTCTAGTGATCATGTGGTATAACTATATCCTGGTGTAGAGAATTATTATTTTTGTGATTATTATTATATTTTTATTTTATTTTAGCGCCGTTGTCCTCCAGGGAGTTTTAGTGAGATGTTCCAATAATATTTCGCTTAATACTATTGTTTATTCTCCCCCCCCCCCTCCCCCCCCCCCCCAGATATTATTCACCCTGCGATCATTTTCATCTTCTAAAAATTATACAACAACCAATAATAATTTATAACCATGGCGTCCAGTTTTAGAGTTTTTTCCTTATTACGGATAATTATTTAAGCTTTGTTTATTTATGGACGACAATAGTTTTTTATTTGAGGTTAGATTAGGTTTGGTTTAGGTTAGGTTAGGGTTAGGGTTAGGATAGGTTAGGTTAGATTAGGTTTAGGTTAGGGTTAGGGTTAGGATAGGTTAGGTTCGATTAGGTTTAGGTTAGGTAAGGGTTAGGATAGGTTAGGTTAGATTAGGTTTAGGTTAGGTAAGGGTTAGGATAGGTTAGGTTAGATTAGGTTTAGGTTAGGTAAGGGTTAGGATAGGTTAGGTTAGATTAGGTTTAGGTTAGGTAAGGGTTAGGATAGGTTAGGTTAGATTAGGTTTAGGTTAGGTAAGGGTTAGGATAGGTTAGGACGACAGTAGTTTTTCAACGTTCCGGGTCAGAGGGGAGGGAAGTCAGTGGCCCCGGAACACACTGCTTTTGTTGTGATATTCGGCGCGGTAATTGCTCATTAAAATTGCTTTTCAATTAACAGATGTTGAAAAAAAAATGAGTGACTATGTATACACTGAGAGAGAGAGAGAGAGAGAGAGAGAGAGAGAGAGAGAGAGAGAGAGAGAGAGAGAGAGAGAGTCTACAGTACTTATGAATGACTATACAATGAGAGACAGACAGACAGAAAAGGTATTATTTGAATCTATATTAAATCTAATCTATGTCATATGAATTTTAAAAAAGGCTCACACACACACACACACACACACACACACACACAGACACACACACACACAGAGACACACACACACAGACACACACACACACACACACACACACACACAGACACACACACACAGACAAAATGCTTCTATTTTCAGTATCGCGTCTGATGTAAATGGAAGTAAATTGAATATTCCGGCTCGAGTTGGCTGGCTGACTAGCTATCTAGCTGGCTGGCTAACTGGTTGGCTGGCTGGCTAACTGGTTGGCTGGCTGGCTGACTGGTTGGCTGGCTGGCTAACTGGTTGGCTGGCTGGCTAACTGGCTGGCTGGCTGGCATTTAGTACTTAGGGTATAATCAACTCTTGGACCTGCCTATGTGACCACTCGCCAGCGTTTAGGGACTCTCTCTCTCTCTCTCTCTCTCTCTCTCTCTCTCTCTCTCGTAGTGTATATATGGTCACACGTAAGTACTGCAAACTCACCTCTCTCTCTCTCTCTCTCTCGGGAATTTACGAGTCTAGGAGAATTTACGAATAGATACAGCAATTTACGAGTCTACATGATGAATTTACGAGTCTACATGATGAATTTACGAGTCCACATGATGAATTTACGAGTTTACATGATGAATTTACGAGTCAACATAATGAATTTAAGAGTCTACATGATGAATTTACGAGTCTACATGATGAATTTACGAGTCCACATGATGAATTTACGAGTCTACATGATGAATTTACGAGTCTATATGATGAATTTACGAGTCTACATGATGAATTTACGAGTCTATACAGTGATTTTACGAGTCTACATGAGGAATTTACGAGTCTATACGGTAAATTTAGTCTATATAGTGAGTTTACGAGTCTATACAGGGAATTTACGAGTCTACATGAGGAATTTACGAGTCTACATTAGGAATTTACGAGCCTACACCAGAAATAGCTCTCTGAACCACTTGGGCGGGAACACAAGCGGCGGTAAACCATTTGTACACCACAACCATTTAACCAGTTCAATTTAGACGTTTAATTTTCTGTTTAAATTTGTTTGTTTTTCATTAATTAGTAGACATTGTGTGTACAGTATTTCAGGAAGGAAGTTTGTATTGTTTGAAACTTGAGTTGTATCATTCGTATGTACGGTAAATAAATGAGGGGGGGGGGGGGGGGTTACGGACCTATTAAATAAATGCAAGAAATAAAAGAGATACGAACTTAAAAAATAAATAAGTGAATGAAATAAGAGAGATGCGAACTTGAGAGAGAGAGAGAGAGAGAGAGAGAGAGAGAGAGAGAGAGAGAGAGAGAAATACTACTACTACGCGAATTTTACCCTGGCAACCTCACTCCCTTTCCCACCCTCTCTCTCTCTCCCCCTCTCCCACCTCTCTCTCCCTCTCTCCCACCTCTCTCTCTCCCTCTCCCACCTCTCTCTCCCTCCATCTCTCCCCCTCTCCCACCTCTCTCTCCCTCTCCCACCTCTCTCCCCCTCTCCCACCTCTCTCTCCCCCTCTCCCACCTCTCTCCCCCTCTCCCACCTCTCTCTCCCTCCATCTCTCCCCCTCTCCACCTCTCTCTCCCCCTCTCCCACCTCTCTCTCCCCCTCTCCCACCTCTCTCTCTCCCTCTCCCACCTCTCCCTCCCTCCATCTCTCTCCCTCCATCTCTCCCCCTCTCCCTCCATCTCTCCCCCTCTCCCACCTCTCTCTCCCTCCATCTCTCCCCCTCTCTCCTAGCTAGACAAGTTAACTCGCCCTGACAACAAATATACTCCAGGCTTGGAAACTCTTATTATGCAATTTTTCCTTCTTTAAAAATTCTTTATCCCTGGAGTTAAATTCTTGCTGGATATAAATTCTACCCGAGACGGTATATAAATTTAAGTTATAAACATTACTTCACTCATGTATCTTATTAACTCTTATTTTATGTACATTATATACTGAATTTATATATATGAGGAACATTATATATATATATTTTTTAATAGTTGAGTTCTCGTATATTTTATAATTACAGGTATATATTACGGATTAATTATAAGATATATGAATTATTTTAAGTTTTATCTTTGACTTGGTATATTATAGAATTAGATATATAGTCATAATTAATTTTAAAACAAAATTACTAATATATTATCAGTTTTTGTTTGTTTTTTCCAGTTTCATTTTTTTCCACTTTTATTTCCATCTTTATTATATATATTTTTTTTTTCGAATTATTTACCAAGCTGAGCGTAACAGCACAGGAATACTCAAGCTGGGGTTGGGGAGTGTATTCTCAAGCTGGGGTAATATTACAGGAATACTCAAGTTGGGATAGCACAGGAATACTCAAGCTGGGATAGCACAGGAATACTCAAGCTGGGGATAGGGAGTGCATTCTCATATCTCAGAGTGCCATGAGTATATCAGTAGTAAGAGTGATATTAGACATAGTAAGAAGAGGAGGAGGAGGAGGAGGAAGGAGGAGGAGGAGAGGAGGAGGAGGAGGAGGAGGAGGCATAGCGTGTCAGGGCTGGTGGTATGTAGTACTGTGTTGTGACCACCAGCCGGGCTCTCTCTCTCTCTCTCTCTCTCTCTCTCTCTCTCTCTCTCTCAGCATCACAACAGTCTTCAGTGGTCCACGTTATACTGAACCACCAAATCTGTTCTAGGATAAATATATACAGCAGGTCTCAGCTGGTCTTACAACACACCAGCTGAATATTACACAGTATTTCCAGCCGGTCTCAGGCATCCCGGGAAAGATAAGTTCAAGGGGTAGAAACAGAGGAGGGAGAGTGGTGACCAAATTATGAATGTTCTAACTCAAGCTTGTTTTATCTGGCCTAACCTGACCTAACTCAAGCTTGTTTTATCTGGCCGAACCTGACCTAACTCAAGCTTGTTTTATCTGGCCGAACCTGACCTAACTCAAGCTTGTTTTATCTGGCCTAACCTGACTTAACTTCACCTAACCTAACTCAAGCTTGTTTTATCTGGCCGAACCTAACTCAAGCTTGTTTTACCTGGCCTAACCTAAACTAACCAAACGCGGTAAACAATTCTGACTTCATATACGCAAAATAATTCAGAAACTGTGTGTGTGTGTGTGTGTGTGTGTGTGTGTGTGTGTGTGTGTGTGTGTGTGTAGCTACCGTCCGTCCGCCCCACGATAGCTCACAATATTGTTTCCAAGTCATTTTCGTTTTTCTGAGCAGACCAACACAGTCAAGAGAGCCAGAGGGAGAAACTGACTAATTTGATTTATTCATGGCGAGTCATTTGTGTGTGTGTGTGTGTGTGTGTGTGTGTGTGTGTGTGTGTGTGTGTGTGTGGTTATTACTCTTGCTAGCAGCGTTGATTTTAACTTCAGCATAAATTATAATAATCCTCTAATTTATTCCCAGACTTATACCTTATCCTCACCTGACCCTCACAATATCCTCACCTTATCCTCACCTGACCCCAAACTTTTCAAATTAATTCCTAAAAAAAAATTTCCCTCCCATTGTACAGTAACAGTGCTTCCATCCCGCGCCATGTAAACAAAACACTGCATTATGGGTGCCAGTGACGTCATACCTAAGCGATACCTTAATACACCTGGTATTTTTCATTCATTAAACCAATACCTGTAAAGTAATTAAAGTGAAAATTCATAACTCATAGTATTCATGATTCACAATTATTATTCTTTGCTCGCAGGGAATATTTTTTTTTGGGGGGGAGGGGGGTGGGAGATGGAAAGGGGGGAAGGAGGGAAAGGGGGGAAGGAAGGGAAGGGGGGAAGGGGGAAGGAGAGGAGGAGGGTAAGGGGGAAAGGGTGGAGGGGAAGGGGGGAAGGGGGAAGGAGGGAAGGAGGGAAGGGGGGGGGGGGATATTAAAGGTTTCCTCGAGTCTGTTCCCCTCCCCCCCGCGTCATTTGCATAATTTCTATCGTGTCTCGGGGAAATATGAAGAAACTGGAGGAAAGATTCATCGTCTGCAGTTATTATTTATTTTAATCTGTGTGTCTCTTTGTCTGTCCTTGGTGAGGTGTAAAGTACGTCTCTCTCGTAGTGTCTGAGTCCGTTTTTAAGTGTTTCTCTCTCCAGGCACCAGATGGCGTTCATTTATACTGACAGTTTCTTTTTACGACGATTTTGGGTTATCTAGATCTTGAATGAGTCACCCCCCATCCTTGAATGAGTCACCCCTCATCCTTGAATGAGTCACCCCCCCATCCTTGAATGAGTGACCCCCCCATCCTTGAATGAGTCACCCCTCATCCTTGAATGAGTCACCCCTCATCCTTGAATGAGTCACCCCACCATCCTTGAATGAGTCACCCCTCATCCTTGAATGAGTCACCCCACCATCCTTGAATGAGTCCCCCTACCCTTGAATGAGTCACCTCCCACCCTTAAGTCACCCCCACCTTTGAGTCACCCCCACCTTTGAGTCACCCCCACCTTTGAGTCACCCCCCACCCTCACAAGAGTCACCCAGCTCTAAACCCCAACTTTGAATAAAACACATAAAAAAAAAAGAACATCCTAAAAACACTCCTTAAATTAATTTCAAACTCTCTACCTTTTGATAAACTTTAAAGACAAAAAAATAAAAAAAAATACATAAAAAATAATTACTCGCTAGTTAATTTACGATACCACTCAATAAACAACAATAACTGATAATAACACGGTGGACGGAGGTGGAGGAAGGTTATCTTGTTATCCGTCCAGGTGGCGTGGTAGATGACGTCATAGTAAACAAACATGGGCTGATATACCTCCTGCATCTTGGAACTCGTACTTGAGAGAGAGAGTCATCCTTAAGGCAGGAGTCGAGTTATACCATGGTGTGTGTGTGTGTGTGTGTGTCCTGACGTCATACATCACACTGCAACACATAAATAATAAATAATAAAAAATATGAACTAGATTAATGGTGGTTCTTGTGTGAGCACCGGCCATCAGCCACTGCATATAAAAAAAACGTGTTGGTGATTTGTTGCTTAATTGGTGGTGGGGGGAGGGGGGGGGGGCGTAGGGTGGTGTGTAGTGGTGGTGTGTAGTGGTGGTGTGTAGTGGTAGTGGTGGTGTGTAGTGGTGTTGGTGAGAAATCAGGTGTAAGGATGTGGAGATGGCAATCTGTGTGTGTGTGTGTGTGTGCAGGGGGAAGTTGAACTTGTTGAAGGGGAATTGAGTATGTTTGTTTTTTTCGTTTTTTTTATTGGGTGTATGTGTTTTTCTACATAAACTGGGGTGGGGGGGGGGGGCGGTGTATGTAAACAACTATGTGTACACGGGAGAGCTTGTGGGTGTAGGGGGGTGGGGTGGGGTGGGGAGGTGTGTAGGTGTGGCTGGTGTTTGTGAACGTGTGAAAAAGGTTGTTACGTGTTGCTGAATGTATGGAGAGAGTTATGTATTTTGTGGGGGGGGGGGGGAGTGTATGTGTGTATGTGTATATGTACTGCATGTATTTTTAAGTGTGTATGTATAAATTCTGTGTTTATGTGTATGTGTAGACCATGTATGTTTATGTATGGATGGAATGTGTGTTTCTATACATATGTGTCTGTGAGGAAATGAATATGTATCTGCGTGTGTGTTAGCCAGCCCCGACATGTTTCCCTCGGTGTATGTATGTATGTATGTATGTGTATGTATGTAACGAACACGTACAATACATAAACACATAAAAACAAGAGAAAAACACGATTAATACTGGGTGATGAAAGAGGGGAAGAGGAGGAGGAGGGAGAGGGGAAGAGGAGGGGAGGAGAGGAAGAGGAGAATAAACAGGGCAATAACAAGAAGAGATGAAGTACGAATGGTTATTGATGGTTACATATTGTTGGTGGTTGTGGTGGTAGTTGTGATAGTGGTGGTGGGAGGAAATTGTGGTGGTCGTCGTGGTAATGGTTGTGATGGTGGTTGTGGTGGTAGTGATGGTTGTGGTGGTAGTGGTGGTGGTAGTGGTGTGGTGGTAGTGGTTGTGGTGGTAGTGGTGGTGGTTGTGGTGGTGGTGATGGTTATTTTCTCACCACTAATGGGAAAAAAGATTATTGTAATTTTCCTGTGTGTGTCTGTGTGTGTGTGTGCGTGTGATATACGCGCGTGTGTGTGTGTGTGTGTGTGTGTGTGTGTGTGTGTGTGTGCGTGTGATATACGCGCGTGTGTGTGTGTGTCTGTGTGTGTGTGTGCGTGTGATATACGCGCGTGTGTGTGTGTGTGTGTGTGCGAGTGATGAACGCAAACGAACACAACAAACATTAAAAACAACAACACACACACACACACACACACACACACACACACACACACACACACACATACGAAAAAAATACACCAGAATTTGTAGGTTTCGAAAGATAAAAAAGAAAAGATTTTTTTTGTTTCGGAAATAAAAATAAAAATAAATTAATTGTCTTGTAAGCACCAGAGAATGTTTTACCTGCGTACCCTAATTAATTAGTTTACACCTTAGGGAGACAGGTGAGTCTTAGGGGTGCATCGTGTTGTTGTCTAATTATTTTGTTTAGTCTTGAATTACACCTTTGTTATTGTTATTCTTCTTATTATTCTCTTTCTTTCTCTTCCTCTTTGTAACACACACAGAGAGAGAGAGAGAGAGAGAGAGAGAGAGAGAGAGAGAGAGAGAGAGAGAGAGAGAGAGAGAGAGAGAGAGAGAGAGAGAGAGAGAGAGAGAGAGAGAGAGAGAGACTTAACCTCAGCCTTCTCTAATTGTCTCACTAATGAGACTCTCTACCTGTGGAGGATGAGGACCTCACCTGGGCGTGGAGTGGTGGAAGGAGGAAAGGAGGGTGGGAAGGGGCTGGAGAGGGAGAGGAGGAAGGGTGCTGGGAAGGAAGGGGGCTGAGGAGGGAGGGAAGGAAGGTGGGGGTGTAAGTGTGGGGGTGTAGGAAGGGTGGAAATGGTGTTATAAGAAGGAAGGGGGCAATGGTGGGGCCTGGATTGAGAGGAAAAGGAGGCGGTGTAGGCGGGGGAGGGGGTTGGGGCATAGTGGGGTGTGGGTGGGGGTGTGGGCGGGGTGGGTGGGGGTGGTGCTCTGATGGTTTGTACTATGTCACTGATTCGATACCGTTGCCTCTGGTTATTTTGACAATTCTATTACTGTTGCAGGTTTGGGAGGGAGGGGGGAGAGAGGGGGAGAGGGAGGGGAAGGAGGGGAAGGGAGGTGGGAGGAGAGGGAAGGGGGAGAGAGGGAGAGAGAGGGAGGGGAAGGGAGGTGGGAGGAGAGGGAAGGGGGGGAGATGGGAGAGGAAGGGAGAAGAGAAGAGAGGTGGGAGGGGAGGTAGGGAAGAGAGAGGTGAGAGGAAAGGGAGGAGAAGGAAGGAAGGGGGAGGTGGAGAAGTGGGAGGAAAGGTAGGGAAGAGAGGGAGGGAAAGAAGGGAGGAGAAAGGTGGGAGGAGAGGAAGGAGAAGAATGAGAGGTGGGAGGAGGGAGGAGAGAGGGGATGAGTGGGAGGGGAAAACCGATTAAGTAATTGAAAGTTTCCCAAAAATGGGCTGAGTGGGAAGGGGAAAAAAAACGTAAAACATAAATTGGATTCACCTCAGTCAAAACGCATTGCCAGCTTATGCAAATTGGCCGCTAGCCTAAATGGAAACAGATTTAGACATTAACAAATAGACTATAATTCAAGGCTTTTTTTTCCCCGCAGCGTTGAATTGAATTAAAAAAAAACGAAAGTGCACTGAAGAGTATATTTAGCGATTAATAAAAGAACCATACGTGTTAAAAATGTACTATATTAATTCGTGTCAGTGTTATCATAGTCCAGATTAACAGAGATTCTTAGGATGAAAATTTGTCGTAAGTGAAAAATGCCGCAAGGACGCACTTACCTGGACGACTAAAGGTAAATAGACTAATAAAGAAAGAAAGAAAGAAAGAAAGAAAGAAAGAAAGACTCCCCACCATAACCAGACTCACTTACCTATGGAGACAAATTTACAGTACAGACACACACACAAACGATCACGAGTTGTATAATTAATCAACAGGTGTTCCCGACGATCAATTACTACAGAAGCACCTGAATAAATTACCTGTTCTAATTCCACGTTACTGGTGTGTGTGTGTGTCTTTGTATGTCCTAATTATACATATTTTTTTTTGGGGGGGTATCAGTAATGTTTAATTATTCCTCTCTCTCTCTCTCTCTCTCTCTCTCTCTCTCTCTCTCTCAAAGATACTGGATCCTACATTTAAATTACTAATGATATGCCAATCCCACAGGTTTTATTTTTTTCTGGGGGGTGGGGGAAGGGTGAGGGGGGAAGGGGGAGGGGGAGGGGGGAGAAGGGGGTAGGAGAGATGGGTGTGGATGGGAGAGAGGTGGGGGAAGGACGAGAGAGGATGGTGGTGGTGGTGGTGGTGGGGGGAAGGATGAGAGGGGTGATGGAGGAAGAGGGGGGAGGAGGAGGGGTGGGGAGGAGGGGGGGGTTGATGCAGCTAAGGTCAATGCAGCGGTGGCAAAGCGGGTTGAGTTACTCGCTTTCTGCTCTATCTAAAGTGGTCCCTGGTTCGCACACCACGGGGGGGGGGGGGGGGGGCGTACTGTACCTCCTCCAATCCACTCAGCTGCAAATGGGTGATTGACTCTGATTGGTCATAGTGATCTGCACGCCTAGCTGTGATTGGCTATAGTAATTTGTACGCGCGCTGTGATTGGCTGTATAGTCAAGTAACAAACGTATTTTCCATCTTCCATAAGGTTAGATTAAGTTTAGTTTGGTTAGATTAAGTTTACTTTGGTTAGGTTAAGTTTATTAGTAAGGTTAAGTTTTATCAGACAAATTCGCTTTCTTACTTTTTTATTTTGTTTTGTTTTTGTTTGTTTTAAAAGATTTTGTTGTAGGAGGTTCACGCACTGTATACTGTACCAAACTGAGGGGAACATGTATAAACGACGGGGCGTCAGATGGCTAAAACAAAAGACAAATGCGTTTAGAACCGACAACTAATATCACAAACACAAAGAGAGAGTTTCTGATACCGTTACATATAGTAGTAGTAGTAGTAGTAGTAGTAGTAGTAGTAGTAGTAGTAGTAGTAGTAGTATTTATAGATATTATGTCACGAACCGCCAATCCCGGGAAGGTAAACAAAAGAGCGTCGAATACGTATAACAAAAGACGATCACTATGAATAACAAAAGACGATCACTATGAATAACAAAAGACGATCACCATGAATAACAAAAGACGATCACTATGAATAACAAAAGACGATCACTATGAATAACAAAAGACGATCACTATGAATAACAAAAGACGATCACTGAATAACAAAAGACGATCACTGAATAACAAAAGACGATCACTATAAACAACAATTGAAGAACATCACGGTACAATATAACAAAAACGTCATTAACCTAATTCTAGAACTCCGGAGAACGTGACGAAGATACAACGAAGGAGTTTCTGCAACACACATTTTGTAAGAGGATGTATAACGAAGTGCTATCATTTACGTGTTTACTGGAGCCGGGGTGTGTGTGTGTGTGTGTGTGTGTGTGTGTGTGTGTGTGTCAGACGGGAACAAATGAACTGTTTTTAATGGTGACGAAAAGAAAATCCTACTACTCTCTCTCTTTCTCTCTCTTTGTGTTATATCTAAAATGGTATATATATGGATGTTTAAGATAGTATTGAAAAGACAAAAAGTGGGAAAAAAAATCGACCTTAATTCCTCATATGTGTAACAATAATATAAATAATAGTTAAATTCCCCAAAAGAAGTGAATTTTAAAACTCATTATATATAAAAAAATATTATCCACTCATGACTAATTAAATTTCCATACAATTAATAAAACAAAATCGAAAAATTAACTTAATATATATTTTTTTTTTTACATTATCTTCCTTATCCACTTATGATTACTAATACATAATATTATTTTCCCATACAATTAATAAAAAAATAAATATAAAATAGGATATAATTTTTTTTTGTTTTTTCTTACGAACGCTGCCGGTGGTGATGACTGGTTGCATATAGGAAAAGCTGTTTATTTGTTTGTTAAAGAGAAGCAGCTTTCATTAGAGGAGAAATGAGGAGGTCGGAGGAGACTTTTATGGAGATTCTGAATAGGATTTTTTTTTTTGTTTTGTGGCCACTAGTTCCTTTTAACGGTTCCAAAAAAAAAATAAAGTTGGCTTAATATGGCAGCTCTGAACTGTTGCTTGAAGACAGATCATGATTTATCTTTCAAATATTAAGCCACACTTTATTTTAATCTAATTTGACTTAATCGAAATAATATTATAAAGTTTAGGTGAAACTCTCCTCCCCACCTGAGTTTAACAATCCTTCCACATCATTATTCTCAAGTTCAAGAATAAATTATCTTCTCACTATAGCAATTAACATCAAGAGGAAAATTACTAACTTTTTTCCTTCCAGCATTAACACAACTTTCCCACTGATTTCAATATTAAGTAAATTTTTCCCTCACTATAAATCTGTCCAACCACCCACGGATTAGTTTGTTGCCTCAAACACTTTTACATAATTAGTTTTATTTTAAGACTTCACGCGGACTTTGATCCTTTCTGTAAGATCTAAGTAAATTAATATTCTAACTTATCGCTCATGTTGGTCTTCAAGCCACAATAACAACAATACTTCAATATCAACAATGAAACCACTTATTTTTATTCATTTTTTATCATTATATTATAGTGCAAGAATTCAAAGCTGTATTTTTTCTTTTGTTTACGAGTCGAGTCAAACAGGTGGCCGATTGTAACGTCGTTTCTTCTCTCCCTGAACGATTATTTATGTCTATTTTCATTTCTAAGATAGTGTTTAACTTTTTCTTTCGTACAAGTACATCACAAAAACTATACTCACGTTTACCAGCCATAATTAGGGTCTGTTTTTTGTTCACTTATTATCCACGACCGAATGTTTTTCACGTAACATATATATTTACTTCTCTGGTGTTAGGGATATTTTTTGCGAACACTATAAGGATACAAACCTCTACAAGCTTACAACATTTATTTTGTGTTTTATTAAATTTGTAGTATAGTTTATAATAGACAGCAGACGGGAACAAAGCACAGGTGACCCATACCAAGCTAACTCCTCTGATCAAGCTAATTACTTTACCTGTGATATTTACCTCAAGCACAGTATCCAACAAGCTATTGAACACCTCTAATGACCTCTTCTAATTGTTCACAAGGTTAGATCAGGTCAAGGGAGAAAAAAAATATAAATAAATAAATAACCCTTAGTATTTTATAGCACACGCGCGCACACACACACGCACACACACACACACATCCCCACCCATCCCCCACACACTAATGAACCCTCACCCCCTCCCTAACCCACCACTCCCCCCCCTAAAAAAGAAACCCACTGACAAACTAAAATGGTAAACTTTTTCCATAGTGCCATCACACTAACTTCTACCACGCGTAAAACAGTTAAGTTCCCCCTCCTCTTCCCCCTCCCCCTCCTCCTCCCCCTCCTCTTCCCTTCCCCCTCCCCCTCTTCTTCCCCCTCCCCCTTGAAGAAAATTGATGAACTGTGGTCTGGTGAGAGAGGAGAGGGGGGGGGGGAGGGGGTGTGTGTGTGTGTGTGTGTGTGTGTGTGTGTGTGTGTGTGTGTGTGTGTATTTCTTGATGATGTGATGGAATGGCAGAGATAGAAAGGGAGGTGAAGATAAAGAAGGGAGAAAGGGAGAGTAAAAGAAAGTAAGAAAGAGAGAGAGAGAGAGACACCTAACCTGACCTAACCACCAATACAGTGAACGTCTATTAAAATTCTCCCCAGTCACAACTCACACCAATACATACGTCATCAACACGTCATAAACATTCTTCCCCGTGACGTCACCACTCAGCTGATTTTATACTGTTTACATCGACGCCATCTTTATTCCCCCCTTGGTCAGTGATGCGCGTGTCTGGTTAGGTTAGGTTAATGTTATGTTAGGAGAGGTTAATGTTATGTTAGGTTAATGTTATGCTAGGTTAATGTTATGTTAGGTTAATGTTATGTTAGGTTAATGTTATGTTAGGAGAGGTTAATGTTATGTTAGGTTAATGTTATGGTTAGGTTAATGTTATGCTAGGTTAATGTTATGTTAGGTTAATGTTATGTTAGGTTAATGTTATGTTAGGTTAATGTTATGTTAGGTTAATGTTATGTTAGGTTAATGTTATGTTAGGTTAATGTTATGTTAGGTCAGGTTAATGTTATGTTAGGTCAGGTTAATGTGGTTACTGGGAAAGACTGAAGAGTAATCACAGCAACGATAAGGAGGAAAAGTTTGGAGCCTCCTGGACACTGAAGCAGAGAGAGAGGGAGGGAGGGAGGGAGGGAAAGAGGAAGGAAGGAAGGGAGGGAGGGAGGGAGGGAGGGAGGGAAAGAGGAAGGAAGGAAGGGAGGGAGGGAAAGAGGAAGGAAGGAAGGAAGGGAGGGAGGGAGGGAGGGAGGGAGGGAAGGGGGAAGGGAAGGAAAGAGGAAGGGATGGAGGGAGGGAGGGAGGGAGGCCCACACACACTTGGGCTTAACGTGAGTGCTTCGATTCCATAATTTTGTGAGGCAAATTGTAGTGAAGGAAGGGCCGGCCATCTTGTGTGTTATACTGCGTGGAAGGTAATGGTGTTGTTGTTGTTATTGCTATTGTTGTTTTTGTTAATATTATTGTTATTTTTTTATTATTTTGATTATTGTATTATTATTGTTGTTATTATTGTTATTATTGTTGTTATTATTATTGTTATTATTGTTGTTATTGTTGTTATTGTTGTTATTGTTGTTATTATTGTTGTTATTATTGTTATTATTGTTGTTATTGTTGTTATTGTTGTTATTATTGTTGTTATTATTGTTATTATTGTTGTTATTATTGTTATTATTGTTATTATTGTTATTATTGTTGTTATTGTTGTTATTGTTGTTATTATTGTTGTTATTATTGTTGTTATTATTGTTGTTATTGTTGTTATTATTGTTGTTGTTATTGTTGTTATTATTATTATTATTGTTATTATTGTTGTTATTATTATTGTTATTATTGTTGTTATTGTTGTTATTGTTGTTATTGTTGTTATTATTGTTGTTATTATTGTTATTGTTGTTATTGTTATTGTTGTTATTATTGTTGTTATTACTGTTATTATTGTTGTTGTTGTTATTATTGTTATTATTGTTGTTATTGTATTGTTGTTATTGTTATTATTGTTATTATTGTTGTTATTATTGTTGTTATTGTTGTTATTATTGTTGTTATTGTTTTGTTGTTATTATTGTTATTATTGTTGTTATTATTGTTGTTATTATTGTTATTATTGTTGTATTTGTTATTATTTTTATTATTGTTGTTATTATTTTTATTTTGTTATTATTGTTGTTATTATTGTTGTTATTGTTGTTATTATTGTTGTTATTGTTGTTATTATTGTTATTATTGTTATTGTTGTTATTATTGTTGTTGTTATTGTTGTTATTATTGTTATTATTGTTGTTATTATTGTTATTATTGTTGTTATTGTTGTTATTGTTGTTATTATTGTTGTTATTATTGTTGTTATTGTTGTTATTGTTGTTATTATTGTTGTTATTGTTGTTATTATTGTTATTATTGTTGTTATTGTTGTTATTATTGTTATTGTTGTTATTATTGTTGTTATTATTGTTGTTATTGTTGTTATTATTGTTGTTATTATTATTGTTATTGTTGTTATTATTGTTGTTATTATTGTTATTGTTATTATTGTTTATTGTTGTTAGTTGTATTGTGTTATTATTGTTGTATGTTGTTATGTATTGTGTGTTATTGTTGTTATTATTGTATATTAGTTGTTATTATTGTTATTATTGTTGTTATTATTGTTATTGTTGTTATTATTGTTGTTATTATTGTTGTTATTGTTGTTATTATTGTTGTTATTATTATTGTTATTGTTGTTATTATTGTTGTTATTATTATCATCACGTGGACAGACAGTAAATAAACAAATAGTATGTCACTTTTGTTTTTGTTTGTTTTTTGGTCACGTTTTGACTTATGTTGTTCCACTGAGGGTAACAGTCCCTAGTCTATCATGGTATAGAATTTGTGGTGAGGGGCAGGCTGGGGGCTGGCTGGGGGTGACTAGGGGGAGGCTGGAGGGAAGCTAGGGGAACTGGAGGGGGACTGGAGGGGGCTGAAGGGGGACTAGGGGGAGGCTTTAGGGAAGCTAGGGGAACTGGAGGGGGCTGAAGGGGGATTAGGGGGGCTGGAGGGGGACTGCAGGGGGCTGAATGGGGACTAGGGGGACTGGAGGGGGCTGAAGGGGGACTAAGGGGCTGAAGGGAAGCTAGGGGGCTGGAGGGGGACTAGATGGAACTGTAGGGGGACTGGAGGGGGCTGAAGGGGGACTGCAGGGGGCTGAAGGGGGACTAGGGGGCTGGAGGAGGGACTAGGGGGCTGGAGGCGGGACTAGGGGGCTGGGGTTGGACTGAGAACCTGCTGACCTATGCATAAATTTACATGTACAATTATATCTCTCTACAATACAGTACACATGTGAAGTAAAAATAAAAATGAATGGGAGAAAAAAGGGGGAACTGTGTCAACCACCCTATTGTGTTTTGGTCCAGTGTATTTCGCTGTATATTGTTGTATTTCGCTGTATTTCCCGGTTTACCACTGTGTATCGCTGTATTTCCCTGTTTATCACTATATATCGCTGTATTTCCCTGTTTATCACTATATATCGCTGTATTTCCCTATTTATCACTATATATCGCTGTATTTCCCTGTTTATCACTATATATCGCTGTATTTCCCTGTTTATCACTATATATCGCTGTATTTCCCGGTTTATCACTATATATCGCTGTATTTTCACGACACATCTCCCAGGCATCACACACTCACCTAAATCTTAGACATTCAAAAACTTTCCTAATAAAGACTTTTAGGGTAGCAAGGCTCATCACATTATTCTCCCCATGAATAGTTTGGTTAGGTTAAGTTTGGCTAGGTTTTGTTAGGTTAGGTTAGGTTAGGTTAGGTTAGGTTAGGTTTGGTTAGGTTTGGTTTGGTTAGGTTAGGTTAGGTTAGGTTAGGTTAGGTTTGGTTTGGTTTGGTTTGGTTAGGTTAGGTTAGGTTTGGTTGGTTAGGTTTGGTTAAGATTGTTATGGTCTTGTGTGACGTCAAGATATAAAACAACCAATGAGCGTTCGCCATACCCGCATACACGTGGATATTGCTTTTTCCCGACAATTTCCTCCAGCTAAAGTAGGAAAATATTCTGATTATCCTCACAGTTACAAGGACCAATCAGACCAATCAGATAGTCTAACCTAACCTAACCTAACGCAATCAGATAGTCTAACCTAACCAACAGGGGGTGGGTTGGCTATGACGAGGTTATGCACTGTATTATGTTATGGCCAAACTTAATATTTTAGGCAACTTCTTAACAGCGGTTCCCAGTTGTTGTGAGGAGAGGGAGAGGGGGAAGGAGAGGGAGAGGGGGAAGGAGAGGGAGAGGGAGAGGAGAGGGAGAGGAGAGGGAGAGGGAGAGGGAGGAGAGAGAGGGAGAGGGAGAGGGAGAGGGAGAGGGAGAGGGAGAGAGAGAGGAGAGAGAGAGAGAGAGAGAGAGAGAGAGAGAGAGAGAGAGAGAGAGAGAGAGAGAGAGAGAGAGAGAGAGAGAGAGAGAGAGAGTCAACAGCCCAGGTTAACACACTACCAGATAAATATTTGTGCTACCAGCCAATTTATTTCTGAAAACACAGTTGTATGGTCAAAGTCTTTTACACACACACACACACACACACACACACACACACACACACACACACATGAAAGCTGTTGATTGAAGATTGTCGTAATTGCCCCTAATGACTGACGACCCATGACGTCATATTAAGCACATGAATGACAGACAGACAGACAGACAGAGGAAGAGAGAGAGAAAGAAAAAGATATAATGACCGGAAAAAAAGAGATGCAAAAGAAATAAAGTGAGAAAATGTAGAGAGAGAGAGAGAGAGAGAGAGAGAGAGAGAGAGAGAGAGAGAGAGAGAGAGAGAGAGACAATACTCCTACCGAGGTGTTTTATAAAGCAACATATACCACAGTGTCCACAACGAGTGTATTACATGTGTTGTTCCCACACCCACGAATATAACCTGACTTCTTTCATTTCATTCTTTAATTCTTTCATTTCCTTCTTTAATTCTTTCATTTCTTTCTTTAATTCTTTCATTTCCTTCTTTAATTCTTTCATTTCATTCTTTAATTCTTTCATTTCTTTCTTTACTTATTTCATTTCCTTCTTTAATTCTTTCATTTCCTTCTTTAATTCTTTCATTTCCTTCTTTAATTCTTTCATTTCCTTCTTTAATTCTTTCATTTCTTTCTTTACTTCTTTTTTCTTTACTTTCTTTTGCTTTACTTTTTTCTTTTCTTTCTTAACTACTTCCTTCTTTCCTTTCATCTGTCTCTTCACTCTTATTCTTCTCCTTTCTTACTCTTCTCTTTTATCCTCTCTTCTATGTCATCCTTTCTTCTCTTATTCAATTTCTCTCTACTGTTCTTATTTTCTTCATTTATCTTATTATTCTTTTTCTCCGCATTTTTTTACATCCTCTCTCTCTCTCATTTCGTTGTATGTATGTACTGTATGTATGTAGGCATATATGCATGTATGTATGCATGGCGACCTGTGGTGTCATGGTCAGCATGCTCGCCTCACAAGCGAGTGGACCCGGGTTCGATCCCCTGGCCGGGTGAAACTATGGGCAAGTTTCTTTACGCCATTTGCCTCTGTCTACCCAGCAGTAATGGAACCTGGATGTTAATCGATTTGTGGATCGTGTTCCGGGGTAATGGTTAGCCAGTGCAGTTGGCGAGTTGTCCGGTCTTCTCCGACTATTCCTTGACACTGGGTCATGCAGCTCGTTAACAAGGGGGTGTGGTTGTTGTGTTGGCGACAGCTTCTACACCTTAAACACTGGGTCATGCAGCTCGTTAACTCAGGGTGTGGTTGTTGTGTTGGCGACAGCTTCTACACCTTAAACACTGGGTCATGCAGCTCGTTAACTCAGGGTGTGGTTGTTGTGTTGGCGACAGCTTCTACACCTTAAACACTGGGTCATGCAGCTCGTTAACTCAGGGTGTGGTTGTTGTGTTGGCGACAGCTTCTACACCTTAAACACTGGGTCATGCAGCTCGTTAACTCAGGGTGTGGTTGTTGTGGTGGCGACAGCTTCTACACTTTAAACAAATTCACGCCTAGGAGGCCCTTGGGTCGGCCATCATCGATTTCGAGGAGCAACTATTATATGTCTGTATGTATTAATTCCTAACATTACCTTCACTACAGACAATAACGATCATGAAATATAAACAATAATAAAAATATATATAAAAATCAACGCAAATTTTTTTTTTAAATATAATAAAAAAAAATCGATGTTCGGAAAAAATTAATGAAAAAAAATTACCCTCTGGAATATTTCATAACTTTTAATGGACATATTTCGCCGATGTTGTCTTTTGATTGATTGATTATTTTTTTTATTATACAGATCAAAGGAAAAATATATTGAAACCGGATTTAAGGGAAAACATTTTATATTCATACAGTAATGGCTTTTAAAATGTATGTATGTGTGTATGTAATGTCTTTCTCTAACTGGTAGTAAGGGGGGAAGGGAATGAAAGAGAATTACCACTAAATACAACTCATTTGGGAAGATTACGAACGTCATTATTGCCGGCAAATTGGAATCCATCATCAAAAATGGCGGGAAATTTCAGGACGACTATTTAACTTCTAAAAAAAATAATAAATAAATAAATAAAAATTCCCCATGAATGAAATATTTTTATTATATTTCGTCTGTGAAGTTTATTGGTGAAATTATATATTTTTTATTTAGTTTCAGTTAAGATTAAGTTAATTTAGTTGGTTAAAATAATAAATTAAAGAATTATTTTGTGGTCGTGTGTAGAAATTATTGGTGGGTCGAGGGAATAAATAGTGCGCCAGACATAAGCGAACGTCAGTTGCCTCGTAAGGGTCGGAGGGTCAACTCGCCCCCCTCCCCTCCTCCTTTCCCCCCTATTGCCAGAGATTGATTCTGATGCGTAGCTAATGCATTTATAATTGGTCAATGTGAACCTAACAAAACTTACCTTAACCCAACCAAACCTAACCCAACTTAAACAATCTGATAGGCTCACAAGGCTTCTGATTTCCCCATATTGACCTAAATTTCCTGATTGTCTTCGGTTACCCAGTTTAGGACATTCCAAAAACTGGCGGAAATTCTATAAAAAATATAAGGGAGAGAAAGGGGGTAAGTGGTAAGGGGGTGTAGGGGGAGGGGGTAAGGTGGGTGTAGGGGGAGGGGGTAAGGGGGGTGTAGGGGGAGGGGGTAAGGGGGGTGTAGGGGAGGGGGTAAAGGGAGGGGTAAGGGGAGGAGGGTAAGGGTCTAAGGGGTGGGTAATGAGGGCTCTGTAGGGTCCGGGACTGACCTGATACTCTGACCTGACCTATAAAAAAATTCCAGTTACTCCTAAAATAGTTCTTTCCCAGACCAAAACTCTCTGATTGGCTTGTCTGATGGGCAGTGAAGTATTATTTTCTGATACCCATAGTCTGAGTCTCTAAGAGGTCAAGCTATCTGATTGGCAGGTTTAGTTGGGATATCAGGAACCCATCAGTGTAATTCTCTGATTGTCAATGTCTAATGGGATTTCAGATGTATTATTCTCTGATTGGCTAGACAAAGGAGGGTTTTAGGTATAACTCTTAATTAGCTATTCTGATAGGTCATCAAGTGTAATCACCTAGTTGGTAAATCTGATTATCCCACATTTGTAAATGATTAGCCTCAACCGTAACTCTGATTGGACAGTTTGACACGTTAACGAGTGTAATTCACGGCTGGCCATTCTGATGGACAATTTGACGGGTCCACAAAACCCTGATAAGCCAACCTGATAGATAATTTGATGATGGACATTCTGATGAACAGTCTGATGGGCAGTTTGACAGACAGCGAGTGAAACAACAGTAGTATTTTGTGTGTGTGTGTGCGTGGAGATTAACAGCGTTCATTTGTGCATGTAAACATTTATAGTGGAGTTTTGTCAGTGTGTTGTGATGTTTACGTGTTTGGTTGTCCACCTGAGCTGCCCCCTTATGTGTTTGTTTGCTTGTGTTTGTTTGTTTATCTTTTACTCTTTATTTGTAAGGTATTTGTGAATTTTCTAATGTTTAAAGTTTCCTATGTGAATGTTTTAATTTTATGAATGTTTTATTTTAATGTGTGAATTATGTTTTTGTTTTTATTTACGTATCTATGAATGTTTTATAGTTGGGGTCTGTGAATGTTATATCTAAATTAATAGGTAAGGGTGAATGTTAAAAACGTTTTTCAGTGGTATGTGGTCACCTTGAGATATTTTTCAGTGGTATGTGGCTACTTTAAGACAATTTTCAGTGGTATGTGGTCACCTTGAGATATTTTTCAGTGGTATGTGGCTACTTTAAGACAATTTTCAGTGGTATGTGGTCACCTTGAGATATTTTTCAGTGGTATGTGGCTACTTTAAGACAATTTTCAGTGGAGTGTGGTCACCTTGAGATATTTTTCAGTGGTATGTGGCTACTTTAAGACAATTTTCAGTGGAGTGTGGTCACCTTACACAAACCAAAACAAAGAGATAATTTTTCAGTGGTATGTGGCTACCCTGAGACATTTTTCAGTGGCGTGTGGCTACCTCAGCGGCCATCTTTAATGTCTCGTTATGCTAAACCTGCCGAAGTTTTGCCGCCATGAGGTTACAAGTTAGTGAGTAGTACATTACAAAACTTGTGGTGTTTAATTCTGGCTGTGGAGCGTGTCTAAGCTTGATTAAAAAGATGAAGTAAAGAAAATAAAAGAGAATGAAGGAATGATTAGTATTATGAAAGTGAGAAAGAAAATAAAAAGATAACGAAGTCGAGAAATAAAGATAAAACGATAAATAAAATAACCTAACCTAACCTAACCTGACTTAACGTAACCCAACCCAACCATAACCTAACCTAACCCAAATCAACCTAAACTAACACCAAAGAATGAACACGTTACAACAAGACTCATACAGGTATTATTAAACTTACCGACTCGGAAAATGGGAAAAAATTAACGACCCAAGTATGAAGAAAATACAACGTTTAAGAACTTATGAAAGAAACAGCCAAGATAATGAATACATCTCCAGGTCACCCGATAACACGATGCATCTCCAGGTCACCCGATACCACGATACATCTCCAGGTCACCCGATACCACGATACATCTCCAGGTCACCCGATACCACGATACATCTCCAGGTCACCCGATACCACGATACATATCCAGGTCACCCGATACCACGATACATCTCCAGGTCACCCGATACATCTCCAGGTCACCCGATACCACGCTGCATCTCCAGGTTAAAATGTAATCGGATCGTAAATAAGGACACATGCTAGGGTTTACAATATCCTACAAGACACATTCCAATTCCTTTAGTGATTCCTTATGTTAAAATTACCCCCCCCCCAACCTCATCTTAGTTTAGTTAGAGATGAATGAACGTATGTATGAACGTATCTCAGGTATGTATGAACGTATGTACGGTAATTAGCTCATTCATTATAAGCTCTTCAACGTTAATAATGGTACACGGATAATACGGTATCGAGGGAGTTATCTGACAGCCCCCCCCCCCCCCCCCCGCCAGTGACCGGGAATTGAATTGAGGTTGTTAAAAGTCA
>CAUDMG010000750.1:635000-837500 GCA_958450375.1 Homarus gammarus | reverse complement strand
TTTAAAGAAATGAGTCAGGCTGGACGGCGTGGGTGACCAGGAGAGTCAAGAAGGACGTAGTTTAGTCCACACACACACACACACACACATATGTACATCACTTCCGGCTGCCGTTCCAACCGGTTCTGATTCAAATTGGGATAAAATTCTTCTCTCGTAACCTATTTCCATAAAAGGGGGGAGGGAAGGGGGGAGGAGAGAGGGAAGTGGGGGCAGGAGGGAGGGAAGGAGGGAGGGAGGGAAGGGGGGGGGGAGGAGGGTAGGGGAGGTGGCTGTAATTTCCTGCTGCGAAAAGTACAGTCGATATGGTTTGTAGTACAGCAGGGGGGGGGGGGGGGCTGTTTACAGGATCACTCTCTCATATACAGTATATATTACAGGTCAATTATGAGGTCAAGGTAAACAAAAACTAACAAAATAAATAAATAAATACAAAATACTGAACGAAACTTAAAACAATCTGGCCACTAAACCTCACTCAATTATTTTTTTCTATTTTCATTTTATTTTCCTATTTTTATTTATATATATATTTTTTTTAAGGGAGGAGAGGGGGGTATGTGGGGGGGCGTGTGGGGGGTGGAGGGGGGTGGGAGGAGGGGGGTGGGAGGGGGGTCAGTTTTTAAGCAAGGTTTCACGCGTCGTCGACCTGATTTCTTCACGAACGTAACACACAATTTTCCTCTGGGTTAATTAAACGTTTTTGTGTGTGTGTGTGTGTGTGTGTGTGTGTGTGTTCCTTTCCACCGACAGCAAAGTTTATATATATTTTATTTATTTTTTTTGGGGGGGCCAGCGGGGGGGGGGGGGGCGGGTATTTCGATGAATCTTATGTATAAAATGATGTGCCTTTGATGTTACTCGGAGCATCTTTGATATAATGAAGAGTTAGGTAATCTATCATATATTTATTCGTGTTGTTAGTTTATAGAGTTGAATATTATAATCCCCCTATTCTCCTCTCACCTTCCCATCCCTCCCTCTCACCTATCCCACCCATCCATCACCCCCATCCCTCTCACCCCCATCCCATTCACCTCCCATTCCCCTCACCCTAATCCCTCCCTCTCACCTATCCCATCCATCCCTCACCCCACCCCCTCTCACCTCATCCCACTCACCCCATCCCACTCACCTATCCCATCCATCCCTCACCCCACCCCCTCTCACCTCATCCCACTCACCCCATCCCACTCACCTATCCCATCCATCCCTCACCCCACCCCCTCTCACCCCATCCCTCTCACCTATCCCTCTCATCCCCACCCCCTCACAGGTAAACTATACTAAACGAGCCCCAGTAATGAGATTGATTTAACTCTTACGAAATAAAAATAAAAAATAAAAAAGAATTAATAAAATGTAATTATATATAAATGAAGATGAAACAATGAGGCAAGGAACGATGAAATATGAAACGACAGATGACGCTTAAAACAGAAGAAACTAAATAATGAGATAATTAGATCGTGTTATGAGAGAGACGGAGGAGGAGGAGGAGGAGAGAATAATAAGGGAAAAGGTATTAAAGAGTATAAGTAAACAAAGGAAGGAGAATAAAGGTAAGACAGACACCTGGAGAATTAAATCTAATTAGAATCTAAGGTTAATAAAAACACCCGATAAAATGATTGTTGGCAACCTTCTGACGTCACTGTGACCACCTCGGACAGGTAATTGTAAATGATTGTCTATTTACAAGGTTCATACACAGTAGATTCTCGGTACTTCGTGAGGTTAGGTTAGGTTACCGATGTGACCGATAGTTACAGCGGAATACAGTTTGGTGATGAATTGTTCTATAAATTACAGTGGGAGAAATAATTGTACGTGACTAGAAACACACACACGCACACAGACACATACACACACACAACAACACACAACACCAAAATGTCTTAAAACGTCTCTATGAGTAATTAGTGAGGCTCTATTACAGGTACAGGTGTGTACAGTATAATGCTGGCCTCTGCTAATGACCTTTACGGAGGATTATAGGCGATTATAGTCTTAAAAAATAAAGAGAAATTAACATAAAGTAGAACACAACACAGTCTAACACCCCCCCCCCCCCCCCCGCCCTACCCCTGACTGACTGACTGGCTGACTAAAATTAAATCATTAACCGTCAGGAGCTGCGTCAGATCACCCAGGAGCCCAGCTGACAGTCGCCAAACACGAGATATAAATCAACTTTGACCAAATGAACAAAATAATTATCCTTGATTATGACAAAAATTTACGATAATTATATTGTATTACTTCAGCCACAGACAGGCACCAATACCTCGACCATAGGTTGGGAACTATACTGCTTGAAGCCACCCGCACCTCCCTACCAGTTTCACTTGATCTTCAAAACTGTGGAAATGTATAACACACACACACACACACACACACACACACACACACACACACACACACACACACACACACTCTCTCTCTCACACACACATACACACACACACACACACACTCTCACACACACACACACACACACACACACACACACACACACACACACACACTCACACACACACACACACACTCTCACACACACACACTCTCCTTCTCTCTCACACACACACTTACTTTAGTCAAGCTACAAGATAACTACACGTAAATAAGACCAATGGTGAGTGAGTATTGGTGCCCTCATCCTCACACGTATCTTGTTAAAAACTGTATTGTCTCAGTGGACGGTGAACACGATCATGGGGTCCGCTGCTGGTGGCCACAAAACTGACAGTAAAAGTGTTCTTCAAATCCCACAGGAGAAGGGGGGGGGGGAGGGCTGTGGCTAGGTTAGGTTGACTTCATTATATCTCACATATCAACGCCTGAAGGTAACACTGATGAAGACGTTATTAACCTGCTGGTCTTCACACTTGTAGCGAAAGAAACTTGTAAACAGTGTGAGTTTAGTAACGCCATTTGCCTCTGTCTACCCAGCAGTAATTGGGGACCTGGATGTTAATCGATTTGCGGATCGTATTCCGTGGTAATGGTTAGCCAGTGCAGTTGGCGAGTAGTCCGGTCTTCTCAGACTATTCCGTGATACTGGGTCAAGCAGCTCGTTATCTTAGGGTGTGGTTGTTGTGTTGGCGACAGCTTCTACACCTTAACAAATTCACGCCAAGGAGGCCCCTGGGCCGGCCATCCTCCATTTCGATGGGCTTCCATTATTAGAGAGCGATAAATCTCAGAAGTTTTAAACCATATTTATCATTTCAACAAAGTAAAGAAAGTTTTTTTTTAATGCTACAAATTAATGTACAATAGATTCATATGTGGATTCTTTATAAGAGATCACCACAAACAATGCTAGGGTGACAATACATAAGCAGTGAGGTCGAGTCCCCTTCACTAGTGCGTTTACAGGGGCTCGTCATATAAACATTCCACAAATCAATATCGTTGAGATATTTGTTTTAATATTGTTTTACTTTGATTCCATAATATGTTTACTATTGTGAGTTTCCTTCTGTCGAATGTAAACAAACACAGCGCTGCCACACTGCACACAACCTGACGAGCCCCTGTAAACGCACTAGTGAAGGGGACTGTACATATAACCTGACGAGCCCCTGTAAACACACTAGTGAAGGGGACTGTACATATAACCTGACGAGCCCCTGTAAACACACTAGTGAAGGGGACTGTACATATAACCTGACGAGCCCCTGTAAACGCACTAGTGAAGGGGACTGTACATATAACCTGACGAGCCCCTGTAAGCGCACTAGTGAAGAGGACTGTACATATAACCTGACGAGCCCCTGTAAACGCACTAGTGAAGAGGACTGTACATATAACCTGACGAGCCCCTGTAAACGCACTAGTGAAGGGGACTGTACATATAACCTGACGAGCCCCTGTAAACGCACTAGTGAAGGGGACTGTACATATAACCTGACGAGCCCCTGTAAACACACTAGTGAAGGGGACTGTACATATAACCTAACGAGCCCCTGTAAACGCACTAGTGAAGGGGACTGTACATATAACCCGACGAGCCCCTGTAAACGCACTAGTGAAGAGGACTGTACATATAACCTGACGAGCCCCTGTAAACACACTAGTGAAGGGGACTGTACATATAACCTGACGAGCCCCTGTAAACGCACTAGTGAAGGGGACTGTACATATAACCTGACGAGCCCCTGTAAACGCACTAGTGAAGGGGACTGTACATATAACCTGACGAGCCCCTGTAAACACACTAGTGAAGGGGACTGTACATATAACCTGACGAGCCCCTGTAAACACACTAGTGAAGGGGACTGTACATATAACCTGACGAGCCCCTGTAAACGCACTAGTGAAGGGGACTGTACATATAACCTGACGAGCCCCTGTAAACGCACTAGTGAAGGGGACTGTACATATAACCTGACGAGCCCCTGTAAACGCACTAGTGAAGGGGACTGTACATATAACCTGACGAGCCCCTGTAAACGCACTAGTGAAGGGGACTGTACATATAACCTAACGAGCCCCTGTAAACGCACTAGTGAAGGGGACTGTACATTGTCATTCTAGCATATATGTGTTATTCATATTTATTACTCGCCAGAATAACACGGACACAAAGTGAATAAAAACAACAATATCAAGAGGACTAAGACAAGTATCAGCTGGGAGACCATTAGATAACACTCACTACTGTGTCTTATGGTTCATTAATCATCTAAATGAGTTGAGGAGATGAAGTAAAGAGTTAATAATGAATACTGAAGCTTTAAACAACACTTTTACCTCCAGGATAAAAATACCAGCACAGTTGGTTGAACGTGTAGCGCTGGGGGGTACACTTCTGACCTTTATGTGTGTGTGTGTGTGTGTGTGTGTGTGTGTGTGTGTGTGTGTGTGTGTGTGTGTGTGTGTGTGTGTGTAATGTAAAATATGTTGCTGTGTTATGTTATGTTATGTCAAGGAAAAAAAAAGAGACAGGTCAGTTCTTCGTCACGTGAATGAACACTGAGTCAGTTCTCGTCCCATGACTAAACCTTGAACTGACTCACTATTCATTCATGGGACGGAGTGACTTACATGACCTGTTTCTTCCTTCACTGTATAATATAATGTAGCGTTACTGTTATTATATTCTTATGTTTATTAATTCAACCTATGATGTTTAAGAAATCATATTATTTTCATACAAGAATGTTTTATTGTGTTTTTTTTTATCTAATCTGCTGCCTGGTAAGCTAGTTTGGGTCAGTAACCATTTAATTGAGTGATTAATGTATATTTGCATGCTCATTCAAGTTGATTGTAATGTGAAGTAATTTGTTTGGCTGTAATTAAAGGTAAATGAGTAGTTACCTGGGCATTTTTTTCTTACTGTATAATGATTCATTAGTATAAGTGTAATTACCTGATTGTATACCAACATTAGTTAATTACGTTTTTATTACAATCAGAATTAGAAACAAACTTAATTTTTGTTTTCTTAATCAGTAATTACAATAAACGTGTTTTAATTAACTGTTTAAGCTTCTTGTTTAATAATATAACTTATTTATGTATGAAATATTAAGTTATAACATTAATTGACGAATAATTTTGTTTATTTTACCTTCATAGTAATAAATAATGTCTGAACTTCTTCCTTGGAGTTTTGGGGAACAATTTATTTCTCTGTTCAATAAGTTTTTTCCCTTAAAATACATTAAAAACATGTTATCATAATATTTTCTTAAATTCAATAACAATTTAGTATGACCGATTTAATGTTAGGTTAGGTTAGGCCCCCACTTATACAGCTAAGGAATTTCAAGCATTTAATCTTAACGTGAAAAAAAAAACTAATATAATTTTTTTAAACACTTTGAATGGCAGGTATAATGCTCGGGTGGTTCCAACATTATATTATTATAACTGAGTGAGCGAGGCGTCGACCCCACACGGACCAAGACAGACAAGAACAGACGCTCAAGAATTTATACACCGTCGGCAACACGAGCGAGTGTGAAATATAAATGAAACTTGATCCATCTCACCTATGTGTCTCACTGTCTCTCAGTCTTATGTCAGGACATGTGTTAAACCGCCTGTCATACCAGCACTTTAGTTATGAGTTCTATTTCATATCTTTTTTAACGTTACATCACCACCGGGGCGCCCCCTTGTGTCAAAATGTTTCGGGAAGGATCGTGGGAAGAATAAAAATTATGATTCGTTTTGATGAAATATGTGACGGTGCAGTTTATTTTAATTTATATATACTTAAACTTTGATGATTGTTACGTGGGTTAGGTTAGGTTAGTGTATGGTTTAGGTTAGGTTACCATATAGATAATTACCATCATCATTAAGCATCAAACTCAAGACGAATCGCATTACCTGTATTGAAATCTATTATAAAAAAATTTCCTCAGTAATCTCTTAACTATAATTGTGTTGAGACCCAATAAAAGCAAAAATAAGAACAAATAAATAAATAAATAAATAAACACAAAAATCTCAGTGACTTTCTATTTCATCTATTTTTCAGGGATAACTATATAAGATTTAATAACGCCAGCAGTCACCTAATCACCACCACCATGGCTAATCCCTTTTATTACCTGAAGGGGGCGTCGTATAGTTGTGTTGTGGGCGGCGTGGAGGTCATGTCGTGGTGTCGTGGGGGGCGTGGAGGACGTGTCGTGGGGGTCGTGTCATCTTCTTATGGTGTGTGTGTGTGTGTGTGTGTGTGTGTGTGTGTGTGTGTGTGTGTGTGTGTGTGTGTGTAATATATCATCATCATCCTCACGACAGCTTCTCGGATGGCAAGGAAATATTTATACCCCTGGCTCCTCCTGCTGTTGCTTCACAATATTGTCGACGTCTTACCATTCTATTATTAAACTGGCTGGTGAGGGTTAGGATGGCTCAGTGGGGGGTGGGAGGGGGTGGGTTGGGGTGGGGTGGGGTGGGAAGGGGTGGGTTGGGGTGGGTTGGGGGTGGGTTGGGGGTTATTGTTATACTGTGTGTGTGTGTGTGTGTGTGTTTCATTACGTCCTCACCCTCATTTCTCATCCAGTATCCCTATTAAAACTCACCTCATCCCTCACCCCTCATCCATCACCTCTTATCCCTCACCTTTCATCTTTCAACCCTCACCTCTCACCGCATCATTATTATTATTACACACTGTTTTCTTAGGTAATCTTCTTCTCTTCTGCTTTTCCTCTGTTATGTTCATTGTCACCTTCCCCTTCCAGGCAATATTTATCACAGTTCTCGTTTATTATCATCATCGTCATCATTATCATCAGCATCATCGTCATTATCATCATCATCGTCATCATCATTATCTTCGTTATTATCGTTATTATTATTATTTTCCTTCATCTTTGGGTAATTATCTTGTATTTTTTTCTCTTCTGCCTCCCTCCTTCTCCATCTTCCTCCCCTTCTTTCTGCAGTTCCTCTTTTTATTGTCTTCCCTTCTTCCACCCCTTCGTCCTTCTCTTCCTCCTGTCCCTCTCCGACCTCTTCCCTTCTTCCTCCCCCCTACCTAGTACTTCTCCTCCCCCTCTCCCCTCTTCCCCCTTTCCCTCTCCTCCTTCCCATTCCCTTCCTCCTTCCTCCTATACCTCTCCCTCAGGCAGTAACACCGGTAGAGGTATTCTCTACCGACGGGGACAAACTACCTCTCCTCCCCCCTCACCACCATCTTCACTACATCCTCTCCTCCCCCCTCACCACCATCTACACTACATCACCACCACCACCACACCCTACTCTCCTCACTCAGGCCCTTAAAGCACAACATTGGATCCTCCTGTGGGAGTAAATACAACTTGTTTACTGGAGTTTCATTCCCCTCGTCGCTATAAACGCCATTAGATTTACACCTAAATGTAGGGTGTTGGATCCTATGGTTGCTATAAACGCCTTGATCCTTACACCTTAAAATATAAGGTGTTGGATCCTATGGTTGCTATAAACGCCATGATCCTCAGATGCTAAAGTATAAGGTGTTGGATCCTACTATCTTTATACTGTATAGGATCATAATACTCGTCAGGATAAAATATTGGATCCTATTATCTTTTTATATGACATAACACTAACACATAAAGGTAAAAAAAACACCTAATCGTCTGGTGATAAAGGGGCTGGTGGGATCCTGTGGTCACTAAACTCTCGTCAAACTTCACGCGTCACAAAATCAAGTTAGATTCTATATTGACGCAAAGTTTAGGAGGTCTTATTTATACCAGAGAACAGTGTGTGTGTGTGTGTGTGTGTGTGTGTGTGTGTGTGTGTGTGTGTGATACGACCCGGCAAGTACTAGATGTCGTTCTATTTAAAATTAACGCTTGAGAGAACACGCCTTCGACCCCCTTGTACTGTTGATATAAATTCTGGAAAAAATCACATCGAACCTGGAGGACGGAATGTAATCTTGTGGTTGGTCGAGACACATCAAAGCTGAGGGCATGAGTTGAAGGGCATGAGTTGAGGGTGTGTGTTGAAGGGCATGAGTTGAAGGGCATGAGTTGAGGGTGTGTGTTGAAGGGCATGAGTTGAGGGTGTGTGTTGAAGGGCATGAGTTGAGGGTGTGTGTTGAAGGGCATGAGTTGAGGGCGTGTGTTGAAGGGCATGAGTTGAGGGCGTGTGTTGAAGGGCATGAGTTGAAGGGCGTGTGTTGAAGAGCATGAGTTGAAGGCATAATTTGAGGGCATAAATTAAAGGCATAAGTTGAATGTATAAGTTGAGGGCATAAGTTGAAGGTATAAACTGAATGCATAAAATCAGACAAATTCAAGGCATAAGCTGAAGGCATAAAATAAGGCATAAATCGAAGGCATACGTTGACGTCATGAGAGTTAAAAAAGATTGGATTTTGCGGCGACCGTCAGCTGACCCCTTGAAGAGTGGTATCAAATACTCTTTAAAGAGAGTTTGATCCCCCGAGGCTGAGATTTGAGAGGATCAGGAGAGAGATTGGATCTTTTGTGGAATCTATAAATTTGTCGTGTGGGTGTTGTGACTCCCCCCACCCCCACCCCCACCCCCCCCACACACACACACACGCCGGGACGTCATTATTTATACAGTACTTCAATGTATAATCACAGTTAGATAGATAGATAGATACATACATACATAAGAATACATTACAATACAACACGTACATACATACAACATCCATACATACATACAACATCCATACAACATACATACATACATAAACCTACATAACAGTATTGGATCGAGCGGTCGCAATAGACGCCAGAATGATTACAAGTACGAGTTATAGAGAGTTAGATTCAATAAGTACGATGTTCATTTGTTTTGGTAGTTTTATTTTGTCTTTTGAAGCAAGCGAGAGAGAGAGAGAGAGAGAGAGAGAGAGAGAGAGAGAGAGAGAGAGAGAGAGAGAGTAATGAGAGTATCACACAGGTACAGTAGGACAGGTAGGAGGGCGTCTGGTCTGACAGGTTCATTAATAGAATTCATTGGGCAATTTTTTCTCTCTCTCTCTCTCTTTCTCTTCATCTCTGTCTATTTATATCTCACTCTCTCTCTCGCTCTGTCTTTCTCTCTCTTTCTCTTCATCTCACTCTCTCTATCTCTCTGTCTCCTTTCTTTCTCTTTTTCTTTATCTCTCTATCTATCTCTCCCTCTTTCTTTCTCTCTCTCTCCTTCCCTACACTCCCTCTCTTCCTTCCTTACCTCCCTCTTTCTCTCCCTCCCTCCCTCACTCTCCTTCCTTGTCTTCTAAACTTTTATCCAATCACTGATACAAACTTTTTCCCTCCCTATTTTCTCCCCCTCCCTCCCTATTTCCTCCCCCTCCCTCCCTATTTCCTTCCCCTCCCCTCCCTCCCTATTTCCTTCCCCTTCCTCCCTATTTCCACCCCTCCCTCCCTATTTCCTCCCCCTCCCTCCCTATTTCCACCCCTCCCTCCCTATTTCCTCCCCCTCCCTCCCTATTTCCTTCCCCTCCCCTCCCTTTCCACCTCTATATTCCAATCCCTTCTCCCCTCTCACTTCATTCTATCTCCGGTTACCTCACCTCCCTCCCTATCTTACTCTTCTCTTCTCCTTCTCACTTCAACTACCTCCCCCCCCCCCTCTTCAGTTCCCTCACAAACAAAAAAACAAACAAACAAGGCAGCAGTATACAGCAGGGAACCACATCAGGGTATAGAAGACACTTGAATATATCACTGTTGGTTCGAGACACTTATTGAGGATATCTTTTATTTGTGTCTGTGTCTGTCTGTCTGTTTGTGTCTGTCTGTCTGTGTAGAGTAACGTGGGAGTCTCTCGGTGAATTGTAGGAGATATAGTGTGTGTGTGTGTGTGTGTGTGTGTGTGTGTGTGTGGTGTGTGTGTGGTGTGTGTGTGTGTGTGTGTGTGTGGTGTGTGTGTGTGTGTGTGTGTGTGTGTGTGTGTGTGTGTGTGTGTGTGTGTGTGTGTGTGTGGTGTGTGTGTGTGGTGTGTGTGTGTGTGTGTGTGTGTGTGTGTGTGTGTGTGTGTGTGGTGTGTGTGTGTGTGTGTGTGTGTGGTGTGTGTGTGTGTGTGTGTGTGTGTGTGTGTGGTGTGTGTGTGTGTGTGTGTGTGTGTGTGTGTGGTGTGTGTGTGTGTGTGTGTGTGTGTGTGTGTGTGTGTGTGTGTGTGTGTGTCGCATGCTGGTAAAGGTCACAGGGAACACTATAACAGGTTGACCAAAGATGTCGGATAAAATCAATGATCCGACATATATCCTTCTTCCCCAGGGGTCCTTTTTAACCGGGTCGCTGTGTCACGAAGTCCTTAACGGGGTTTTATATGTCGTGTAGTCCTTAACGGGGTCGCTGTGTCACGTAGTCCTTAACGGGGTTTGATGTTATGTAGTCCTTAAAGGGGTTTTGTGTCACACCACTGTACAACCATCACCTTGGCAACACTGTACAACCATCACCTTGGCAACACTGTACAACCATCACCATGGCAACACTGTACAACCATCACCTTGGCAACACTGTACAACCATCACCATGGCAACACTGTACAACCATCACCTTGGCAACACTTTACAACCATCACCATGGCAACACTGTACAACCATCACCATGGCAACACTGTACAACCATCACCATGGCAACCCTGTACAACCATCACCATGGCAACACTGTACAACCATCACCATGGCAACACTGTACAACCATCACCATGGCAACACTGTACAACCATCACCATGGCAACCCTGTACAACCATCACCATGGCAACCCTGTACAACCATCACCATGGCAACACTGTACAACCATCACCATGGCAACACTGTACAACCATCACCATGGCAACACTGTACAACCATCACCATGGCAACACTGTACAACCATCACCATGGCAACACTGTACAACCATCACCATGGCAACACTGTACAACCATCACCATGGCAACACTGTACAACCATCACCATGGCAACACTGTACAACCATCACCATGGCAACACTGTACAACCATCACCATGGCAACACTGTACAACCATCACCATGGCAACCCTGTACAACCATCACCATGGCAACACTGTACAACCATCACCATGGCAACCCTGTACAACCATCACCATGGCAACACTGTACAACCATCACCATGGCAACACTGTACAACCATCACCATGGCAACACTGTACAACCATCACCATGGCAACCCTGTACAACCATCACCATGGCAACACTGTACAACCATCACCATGGCAACACTGTACAACCATCACCATGGCAACACTGTACAACCATCACCATGGCAACACTGTACAACCATCACCATGGCAACACTGTACAACCATCACCATGGCACCATCGCACGTGACCGACAACCCAACCCCCAACCTTAATGGCCTGGACGGCGAGGATACATTTTCTTCTTAAAGTACGTTAATGGATCCATCTCAGCTGCTCACTTTCACTTTACTTACTAAACTATCTTCAAACTTGGTGACCTCCCCCCCCCCCCTCCCCCTATTGGTGTCATTAGCAAGTCTCTTAACATCTCTCGCTGCCCACCACACGTCCGCCATCTTGGTCTGTTTACCACTTGGCTGGGCGGGGGACAACGCGCCTAGAATAAATATCATCTTTTCGATTTTATTATTATTCTGTTATGTTACTGATTATCTAGTTACTGTTTTTTTTTTATTTTTAAATGTATTATTATTGGTATTTATATACAATTATTATTACTTTAAATAAAGAATTACGGTTGTTACGTTGAATATGTTAAAAGAAAGCATTCGTTATCGCCTGAAATTTCATGTTTTTACAGAGCACTGAAGTCACGTAAAGATAAAAAAACAAAATCCCGGGTTTTCCTGTCCGATAAATTATAATCTGAATCGCTTATAATATTTCCCTAAGTAGGACCTGCTGGCAGTGTGTGTGTGTGTGTGTGTGTGTGTGATTATCGTCTATGTTTACTCAGCCTTGTGTGTGTGTGTGGGCATCGTTTCTGATACGACTTGATGGATTTTACTGGCACGCGGGAGGGGGAGGGAGTGGAGAGGTGGGGGAGAGGGGGGAGGGGGGAAGGTGAGAGGGAGGGGTTGAAACGGGATGTGGTACCTGTAAAACTTTATCTTATACCGAAAAGTCGTATTACTGTACCGTTAACTCAGTATATTCACAACAGTAGACAAAAAAAAACTCCCCAATCATATCACCCCTTCCCACCCAACCACCCCTTCCCACCCAACCACATCACCCCTTCCCACCCAACCACCCATCACCCCTTCCCACCCACCCACCCATCACCCCTTCCCACCCAACCACCCCTTCCCACCCAACCACATCACCCCTTCCCACCCAACCACCCATCACCCCTTCCCACCCAACCACATCACCCCTTCCCACCCATCACCCCTTCCCACCCAACCACCCATCACCCCTTCCCACCCAACCACCCATCACCCCTTCCCACCCAACCACATCACCCCTTCCCACCCAACCACCCATCCCACCCACCCATCACTCCCACCCACCCAACCACCCATCACCCCTTCCCACCCAACCACCCATCACCCCTTCCCACCCAACCACCCATCACCCCTTCCCACCCACCCACCCATCACCCCTTCCCACCCAACCACCCATCACCCCTTCCCACCCAACCACCCATCACCCCTTCCCACCCACCCACCCATCACCCCTTCCCACCCAACCACCCATCACCCCTTCCCACCCAACCACCCATCACCCCTTCCCACCCAACCACCCATCACCCCTTCCCACCCAACCACATCACCCCTTCCCACCCAACCACCCATCACCCCTTCCCACCCAACCACCCATCACCCCTTCCCACCCAACCACCCATCACCCCTTCCCACCCAACCACCCATTCCCACCCACCCACCCATCACCCCTTCCCACCCAACCACCCATCACCCCTTCCCACCCAACCACCCATCACCCCTTCCCACCCACCACCCAAAAAACTAAAAATAATTTAAGGTTTGTTTTATTTTTTCTGGTAAACATAAAGACCCAGCAGCCAACACCCAGAGGACCGCGGGCCGCCCACATCATTATTTTTCCCAAGGATGACGGAACATAATTATTACTGAAGCTCTGATTGTATACAGTGACTCACAAAACGTATATATTTTTCCTTCCTCTCTTTATGATAGGTTGGATACTATAACCTAACCTAAACCAATCAAACCTAACCTAAACCAACCTAACTTAAACCAACCTAACCTAAACCAACCTAACCTAAACCAACCAAACCTAACCTAAACCAACCAAACCTAACCTAACCTAACCTAAACCAAACTAACCTAAACCAACCAAACCTAACCTAAACCAACCTAACCTAAACCAACCAAACCTAACCTAAACCAACCTAACCTAACCTAAACCAACCAAACCTAACCTAAACCAACCAAACCTAACCTAACCAACAAGCCCTCAGCCCTTCACCTAACCTCCCAAGCTTCCAGGACACATTCTTCCTATGTCCTGGAGTTAAACCTGTTATCTTAATAGCCTGGACGACCTCGCTCACAGGAAGATAACTACCTTAATGATAACACCCCGATAACTCACCCCTAACACTCCCCCCCCCCCCCCCCGGGCTACTGCAGGTACGAGGAGGGGCGGGGAGGGGGGGGGGGGGGAGGTAAGTGTAAAGAAGTGTTAGTAGTAATGAATACAGAATAAGAGGAATGACGATGATGATGATGATAATAGTAATACGAAGAAGAACAAGAAGAATATAAGTAAAATAAGAACAACAACACGAATACAAGTAAAATAAAAATAATAATAACAATAATAATTAAAACAGTTATTACAAAATAGCTCAATAATAATTACAATAAAAACAGATAAAATTTTAATTATGACTATTTAGAAAATCTTCATGAGATGTAGAGAACACACACACACACACACACACACACACACACACACAGACACGGAGAAACTAACCACAGGAAATTGGCAGCAGTCTCAATCATGCTACACCAGAATATAATCTCTCTTGACAATACCCAATACAAACCTCCAACGTGCTACAACACAACACAACACAGCCCATCACAACACAACACACTACAGACCCCCACCGTGCTACAACTGATCACAACACAACACAATCTCATGTAACATAAATTTGGTGGATTACGAGGCCAAATGACGAGCATTGATCATGGTATAACATTGTGCTGGTTTTGGATATCCTCCTAACCCTTAATGTATGTATGTATGAATGTATGTATGTATGTATATAGACAGACAGCAACATATCTATTCGACAAACGTTTCGACGCTATCACTCGTCATCGTCATCAACAGACCCAAAAACATGGAATAAAATACAACAGAATCATAATACTTAATAAAAACTCAACCTAACATGGACACATACATGTACATATATACAGAGTTTTTTCTTCTTCTTTACGGGGATTAGCCAACCTGGGCATAGGTCACTGACCCACACCAGGGCCTGGGGGGCGAAAATGGAATAATAATAATAATAATAATAATAATAATAATAATAATAATAATAATAACAACTACTATTATCATCATAATAATTCATACAAATTAATACCAAAATACTAAAAATAAAAATAAAATAATAAAAATAATAATAACCATAAATAAATACAAAACCGAAAAAATCAATCAAGAATAAGAAACAATATATGTATGTTGTGTTGTCCAGTAAGAGAAACACCTGAGACCTGTAAATGAGGCAGAAAGTCAGATCATCAACCTGGGACTTGGTCACACATGGCAGCAGGGTCCACCATTATGCTGCCAATATCCTCCCAGGCTGTAGTACCTCCCTGTTTGATGGCTGCCTACTACCATATATACATACATGCATGCATACATATATACAGAAACATACTTATATAAATACAAAATAATAATATAATGGTTGCCCCTCGTATAACGAGGATGGCCGGCCCAAGGGCCACCTAGGCGTGAATTTGTTTAAGGTGTAGAAGCTGTCGCCAACACAACAACCACACCCCCTTGTTAACGAGCTGCATGACCCAGTGTCAAGGAATAGTCCGAGAAGACCGGACAACTCGCCAACTGCACTGGCTAACCATTACCCCGGAACACGATCCACACATCGATTAACATCCAGGTTCCATTACTGCTGGGTAGACAGAGGCAAATGGCGTAAAGAAACTTGCCCATAGTTTCACCCTGCCTACATACATACCAAAACTCAACCTGACACGATGGTTTGGACAGAAACATACATATATACGAAACACACATATACATACACAAACACATATATAGTAGATACACACATACATACACAAAACATACACACCAACACAGAAACACACATACATACACACACAAAAACATACGAATATACACCAACAGAAACACACACAGACAGACAGACAGACACACACACACATTAATCACCACACCTCCTCATTACCTGTGCCGGTGTAAAAGAAACAAGACGCCACCTGCCGCCTTTAACCTCACTATAAAGATTCGCACAGATCCATCTTCGTCACACACACACCGGTGACAAGACTCCCTGATCCTCTTGAGTTAGGTTAGGTTAGGTTAGGTTAGGTTAGGTTAGGTTAGGTTAGGTTAGGTTAGGTTGGGTTAAGATACTTTTTTGGCGTGACTGTTCATGTGGTAACCCATCTGAGTGTTAAAAATAAACCAGAACTAAACATGTTTTATCACTGACCTTGTTGTAGAAGTGTAGCGAGGACACAGGTCAGGGCAAGGACAGCTTCCCAGGTCGCTAACTCCGCCATGTTGGGGTACGGGACTCAGGCCACAGCCAGCTGGGGTCCCCGGGGGTGTTACCTCCCCACCCCCGGTCCTCCCGCCTGCAGTCCACGGGATGACGTCACGGCTTACTATGGTCTTGCGTTTTTTATCCCAGGATTATCGTCTGCTGAGATGACGCAATGATTAACCACGAGTGTCTAGAATATATTTTGTTTTTCTAGAACACAATAAATTTTTTCTTTATTTCACACAATTTAAATATCTTCAATATCTTTGTCAGTAAAGTTTAAACTACTTGCTTTTTCTCAAACACTTTTAAGTTTTTTTTTCAAGGAAACACTTTAATTATATTACTCCTCACCAGCGCGTACTTTAATCAGGTAATTTATTTTTCCCAGGCGAGTAGAAGAGTGTTTAATTTTTCCCAGGACAGTCTAGAGGTTCTTTATTTTTCCCAAGACGGTAGAGGAGTGTTTAATTTTTCCCAGGATACTCTACTAAGATTATTTTTATCCCAGGAGACTTTACTCAGTTATCTTACTTTTCCCAGGATGGTGTAACGAGTCTTGTAATAATATTAACCAGTAACGGGATTAATTAAATTACCATAACCTTCACTAATATTTTTCCAATATATACCAGTAATTATATAAACACACAAAATATATATCTTTCCTCACTTATATATAAATTCTTTCAAGAATCACTAATCAGGTTTGAGGAAATCTGACTATATCCTGAAAAAAAATAGAGAGGTTATTTCCCGCCAAAACATTGATATATATTTTTCCCGCCATATTTTTTTCATTCTAGGATAAACAAGATGATTGACACGACTGGTTCTCCCTCTCTCGGGAATGGAATCATAATCACGGAAAATAGAGAAACAAGATAAATGATAGATGGAAAAACGTAAGAGAAAAAATAAATTAAAAAAAAAAGGTGAGAACGAAGAAATAAAGCAAATGAATAAAGAAAAGTAAGCAAATTAAAGCAAGTGAAAAACCAAATGAGTAAATAAAAGGAGGAAAGGACAAAAAGAGAGAGAGAGAGAGAGAGAGGAGGAAAATGCTGACTGGTATAACTGACGAGGAAAAAATTCGAATATTAGTTTAAGCTTTGAGACTGGGGACAAAATGCCTGGGAGATACCATTAGTACCATGGGCAACACTGTTATACCATCCAAGATACCACCATTAAATAATAAATAATGTATATAATAAAACCAACGAATAAAAAATATAAAATAACAATAACTGACATCGTTGTAAAAAGACAGACAGACAGACAGACAGACAGACAGACAGACAGAAAGACAGACAGACAGACAGACAGAAAGACAGACAGACAGACAGACATCCAAAGAGACAAAGAAATATATTGGAAAAGTTTATAACAAATCCGGGAGACATTACCAAAAAAAAAATATATTCTTGAAAAGTTGAATTTGTATTTATTTATTATTTTTCGTGATTGGCCGAGAGAGAGAGAGAGAGAGAGAGAGAGAGAGAGAGAGAGAGAGAGAGAGAGAGAGAGAGAGAGAGAGATTAGTATTTAGTTGGGTTTGTTTAAATAAAATATGAAGGAATATTTTGTGTAATAAGTCAATATATAACGCTGAAAGTACGTAAAGTAAACGTATAATGACGTTCATGACGGTGGTGTGGGTAGTGTGGATGGTGTGGATGGTGTGGGTAGTGTGGATGGTGTGGGTAGTGTGGATGGTGTGGGTAGTGTGGGTAGTGTGGATAGTGTGGGTGGTGTGGATAGTGTGGGTAGTGTGGATGGTGTGGGTAGTGTGGGTGGTGTGGATAGTGTGAGTAGTGTGGATGGTGTGGGTAGCGTAGGCGGTGTGGATAGTGTGGGTAATACACATTTGGAAATAATAAAAAAATAAAAATATTCTGTATAATAAAAAAAATCAAACAACTTCCGATAACACGAGTTAAAAATATCTTCAAATATTATAAATTAGTTGAGGAATAATTATTATTTTTTCACTCCTTTATGAACACTGATAGGACGCGTCGACTCCCTGTTGCTATATACTGTATTTAAAAACGACTCTATTAACTATAACATACCCTCATTCTACTCATTATTTTTTTTTTTAGTTATATATATATTTTTGGAGGGGTTATAAATAAATATCCCTGTAGGAAAAAAAAATAATAATTAATAGTTTAGAAAAATGGAATTATAAAAACCGTAACGCATCTGGCAGTTTCTGGCTTATTGGCCGACCGGTTTAAATTTGGCTCAAACAACATAGGAAACGTTTACACTCATTCCGGTATTTCCACAAACGTTCAAATAATAATTAAACTATTCTCTAAGTGCATCGTTAACCGGAAGTCTAATGTCCGACTCTCACAAAACTGACGGCAGGGAGAGGTTGGTCGTAAATATCATGCTCGCTTGATGGCAATAGCGGCTCCCCCGGTAATTACGTGGCTCGCTGTAATTAAGAAAATGAACCTTATGTAGTCCCTCATTAAGGCTGATACTGGCGAAAGATGACAGGTATAAACTTCATGCCTACACGAACACGCGCACACAGACGTACACACACACGAGTAGAAGCTCCCAGGCAAAAACACACACGGAGATACACACACACACACATACACACTAACAAACGCACAAACAATATGTGTAAACAAGTAGATAAACACTGATACGACGCAAACACACACACTGAACCCCCTTACACTGGACCCCTTACACTGAACCCCCGGACACTGAACCCCCTTACACTGAACCCCCTGACACTGAACCCCCTGACACTGAACCCCTTACACTGAACCCCTTACACTGAACCCCCTTACACTGAACCCCCTGACACTGGACCCCTTACACTGAACCCCCTGACACTGAACCCCTTACACTGAACCCCTTACACTGAACACACCCTTACACTGAACCCCTTACACTGAACCCCCTTACACTGAACCCCTTACACTGAACACCCTTACACTAAACACCTTGACACTAACCACTCCCTTACACTAAACACCCCTTTATACTGTGCCCCTCCCCCTTATCAGATCAAGATTAAGGGGGAAGGGAGGAAAGGGCGGCGATCCTCGGCTTAGACATAAAGGAGGGACCGTAGCTTACCAGTACAACAACAACAACAACAACAACAACAACAACAACAACAACACCGCCACCAAAAACAGCAATAATAATAATAATAATAATAATAATAATAATAATAACAATAATAACAAATAAAATCACATGAACAACAATAAAAATAATAATAATCAACTATAATAATAATAATAACCACAACAAAACAACAACACTCACTCACTCACATGAAGCCAACAGGAGGCAGAATTATAACAAAGTCCAAAGAGCTTCAAATAGTAAAGTGACCCAACTTAGGTAAATTACCCACAGTTTTACAAGGGAAAGTTCCAGGTGACGGGTGTTAAGGCAATAATACCCGGTTTATGGTCCCACTCGATTGAACTTTGACGACGTGATATTGAAAGTTTTGAAACATTTTAGAGACGGTGGATTGATGTTTTGATTTTGACATTGATCCGTGTGTGATGTTGTTTGGGTAAAATTATATTGTTATTGTTGTTGTTGTTATTGTTGTTGTTATTGTTGTTGTTATTATTATTGTTATTATTATTATTATTATTATTATTATTATTATTATTATTGTTGTTGTTGTTATTATTGTTGTTATTATTGTTATTATTATTATTATTATTACACTAATAATAATAATAATAATAATAACAAAAATAACAATAACTGCAACAATAACAATAACAACAATAACAAAAAGCATCAAGTATTCAGCAGCAGGTGTTGTAGTACGGACAGGTGAAGGCTGATTAACATACGATCCAGGTAAACTGTCTGCCAGGTGAGCCCTTGATAACAAACACCTCAGTGACGGGAGAGACAGAGTGAGATGAGAGAAACGGAGAGATATGAGAGAAACGGAGAGAGATATGAGAGAAACGGAGAGATATGAGAGAAACGGAGAGAGATATGAGAAACGGAGAGAGATATGAGAGAAACGGAGAGATATAAGAGAAACGGAGAGACGAGAGAAACGGAGAGAGATATGAGAGAAACGGAGAGAGATATGAGAGAAACGGAGAGAGATATGAGAGAAACGGAGAGATATGAGAGAAACGGAGAGAGATATGAGAAACGGAGAGAGATATGAGAAACGGAGAGAGAGATGAGAGAAACGGAGAGATACGTAGAGACTAAAGGATAGAGAAAGGAGATAAAAGAGATAGATAGATATAATAAGAGAGAGAGAGAGAGAGAGAGAGAGAGAGAGAGAGAGAGAGAGAGAGAGAGAGAGAGACATATCTGGGTAAAATTTAACATAGCCAAAATATCATACATATATATATACACCGTTGATTAAATACTATATAATAATATAATCCGGGATATAATATATAATCTGTAGTGTTATTAATTACTCGGTTATTAAATGATGTAGGTGATAATATATGTAGTGAAGTATATAGGTGATGAGGTTGGTATATTAAAGTGTGAATGGTTACAGGTGGTTTAATATACTATACAGGTAGTTGTAAATTTGGGGTTATTATTATTTTTGTTTTTGATTAGTTTATTTTTCGTGTTTAATTTTAATTTTTTTTTTTTTTTGGGGGGGGGGGGTGTGTGTGTGCTGACTACTACGACTGCTACTGCTACTACTACTACTACTACGACTGCTACTACTACTACTACTACTCCTGCCACTACTACGGCCACCATCATTACTAAACTGCCCGTGAACGCTCCGTCCTCGTCACAAGAGAAGCTAATAAAGGGATATTTCACGCTCCTGGGAATATAAAAACTGGCCATTTTACTCTCCCTGGGGGGGGGGGGGAGTAGAGGAAGGGAGATAGGGAGAGTCGAGGAAGGGAGGAAGAGTCAAGGAAGGGAGGAAGAGTCGAGGAAGGGAGAGAGAGTAGAGGAAGGGAGGAAGAGTCGAGGAAGGGAGGAAGAGTCGAGGAAGGGAGGAAGAGTCGAGGAAGGGAGGAAGAGTCGAGGAAGGGAGAGAGAGTAGAGGAAGGGAGGGAGACTTTAAAGAAAACGATGGTAAAGGAGGGAGGCAGTGAATCAGGTTAGGTTAAAAGTTAAGCTATAATATACGGCCATCACAACACAACTACACACACCACAGGCCTAAGACACATCCAGCCATCCATCCATCCATCTATCCATTCATCCATCCATTCATCCATAGTAATCCTCCATATACCGTACAGGAACTAGAAAAAAGTTGGCGGTGTGTGTGAGGGAAGGATGGGGAAGGAGGGGGAGGGGGGGGGTAAGTAGGGGTTGGGTGGGGGGAAGGAAGGTAGGGGTTGGGGGGGTAGAGGAGGGAGGTCGGAGGGGTAGGCGTTGGGGGGGATAGTGAAGAGGGTAGGGAAGGAGGTAGAGATTAGGGGAGGGGGGTGGTGGGAGAAAAGGGCAGTGGGTAGAGGAGTAAGGGGAGGGGGGGGTTAGAGGAGTAGGGGGTAAGGACTAGGAGTAGGGAGGAGGTAGAGTGGTAGGAAAGGTGGGGGGGGTGATGAGTTGGGGAAGGGGTAGGAGAGGGGGTTGAGGGTAAGGGTAGGGGGTAGGGGGTAGGAGAGGGGGGTAGAGGGGAAGGGTGGGGGTAAGAGAGGGGGTTGAGGGTAGGGGTGGGGGTAGGAGAGGGGGTAGAGGGTAAGGGTAGGGGGTAGAGAGGAAGGGTAGGGGGTGGGAGGGGAAGGGTGGGGGTAAGAGAGGGGGTTGAGGGTAGGGGTGGGGGTAGGAGAGGGGGTAGAGGGGAAGGGTACGGGGTAGGAGAGGGGGTAGAGGGGAAGGGTAGGGGGTGGGAGGGGGGGTGTTATTGGTTGTAGGTTAGGTTATATTAACGGGAATAAATCGTAAGTTACCAGGTACTGATTTCTCTTACGTGTCCTCGTATATATTGTCTTAAGTGGCTATTAACGATATATGAGAGGGAGAGAGAGAGGGGCGAGAGGGGGAGAGGGAGGGGGAAGGGGTGACGGATAGGTGGAGAGGAGGAAGGAGGGAGTGAGAGATAGACAGGAAGGGAGAGGGAGAGACGGAAGGGAGAGGGAGAGGGAAGAGAGAGAAGGGGGAAAGAGGGAGGGTATAAGTGACGCTCTTTTCCTCTACCGATAGTGAATGGTCGTCTAGGTGTCTATAAGGATAAGTGTTGACAGGATAAGGATAAGTTAGGGCAAGGATAAGTTAGGGTAAGGATAAGTTAGGGCAAGGATAAGTTAGGACAAGGATAAGTTAGGGTAAGGATAAGTTAGGGTAAGGATAAGTTAGGGCAAGGATAAGTTAGGGTAAGGATAAGTTAGGGTAAGGATAAGTTAGGGTAAGGGTAAGTTAGGGTAAGGATAAGTTAGGGCAAGGATAAGTTAGGGTAAGGATAAGTTAGGGTAAGGATAAGTTAGGGTAAGGGTAAGTTAGGGTAAGGATAAGTTAGGGCAAGGATAAGTTAGGGTAAGGATAAGTTAGGGTAAGGATAAGTTAGGGCAAGGATAACTTAGGGCAAGGATAAGTTAGGGTAAGGGTAAGTTAGGGTAAGGATAAGTTAGGGCAAGGATAAGTTAGGGTAAGGATAAGTTAGGGTAAGGATAAGTTAGGATAGTATTAAGGATAAGTTAGGGGAGGATTAGGATAAACCGGGAAATTGAGGACATTTTTCTATACAAGTTTAATTCCTACTTAACATAATTCCATAAAATAAGAGGATTTGTAATTTTCATATTTATTTATTTATTTATCTATCTATCTGTCTGTCGATCTATCCATCCATCTATCTATCCATCTATCTATCTATCCTGGACACTAATCTATGTCCAGCGCTGCAGTTCGAGTCATGTTAATTTCACTTCACTTTTTTTGATCATGTTAAATGGTTCACCCTTCCCAGTGGCCGGTCCATCCACCACCATCAACACACTGTGCCAAGATTGACGACCAACCCGCGACTCATACACCAACCAGTCAACTTCAACTCACATACACACAAAAAAAAACACATACACAAAAACACACACACACAAAAAAACAAAGAAAAACAAAAAAACAAAACAAAAAAAAACAAACAACCAAACACACACACACACACACACACACACACACACACACACACACACACACACACACACACACACACACACACAGGCAAACCCTCTTCCTCAATACAGTAGAAAGACTCTCCACACACACACACACACACACAATGGCCCACCTCTGACGCACACAACATCGTTTGGTGACTTTCAATACACAATTAAAATCAATTGTGGAGTTCCCGTAAGACTGAAAGCCCTCCTGAAGTTCCCCCCTGACCGTGGGCTCGTATTGTTGGCGGGGGGGGGGGGGTGAGGGGGGAGGGGGGGGAGGGGGGTGAGGGGGAGGGGGGGGAGGAGAGAGAGAGAGAGAGAGAGAGAGAGAGAGAGAGAGAGAGAGAGAGAGAGAGAGAGAGATCAGAGAAGGATTTGAAGAGATAAAGTTAAGGAGTGAGTGGGGAGGGGAGTGGGGAGGGGAGGGGAGGGGAGTGGGGAGGGGAGTGGGGAGTGGGGAGGGAGTGGGGAGGGGAGTGGGGAGAGGGTAGAGTGGACGATATATATACAGTATAGTGATAGAAGAGTTGCGATGACTTAGGTGAGAGGGAGGAGAGGGGAAGGGTATGTGTGGAGAGGGAAGGAGAGGGAGTGAAGAACGAGGAGGCAGATAAGGAAGAGAGGGAAGAAGGGGGAAAGAGAGAGGGCATAAGGAAGGAAGGAAGGAAGGAAGGAAGGAAGGAAAGGATGACGTTAAGGTGGACGACAACAACCAAACAACCTAAACGTGAATGAGGACACGAGTAGTTAAGGCGTGAACAATTTGAAAAAGCCCAACTCTGACGTCATTGTAGGCCAACATCTTTGTGACGTCACTGTAGGCCGCCATCTTCGTGACGTCACTGTAGGCCGCCATCTTTGTGACGTCATGGTAGGTTGTACGAGCCAATCAGATGTCTCTCTCACATCTTCTCCAGTTTGGGGCGGGGTAAAAATCATATTACGAATGTTTGAGAATTATGGTGGGTTGGGGTGGGGTGGGTTGGGGTGGGTGGGTGGGGTGGGTTAGGTAGGGTGGGGTGGTGGATGGGGCGGATTGGTAGGGTAGGTTGGGGTGGGATGGAGTAGGGTGGCGTGAGAAGGTGGGTGGGCGGGTGGGTGGGTCGGGATGGGTAGGTAGGTGGGTCAGGGTGGGTGGCAGTGAATGGCGGACGCACCCAGCCTTTCATCCTGGTAAAAGGCACTTTGATGAGGGGTAAATGACGAATTAATTGGAGTTTTTATATAGGCGTAGGAGAGAGAGAGAGAGAGAGAGAGAGAGAGAGAGAGAGAGAGAGAGAGAGAGAGAGAGAGAGAGAGAGAGAGATATGGGGGGGGGGGGGGGTTAATAGGGGCGCGTTGAGTGCGTATATGTGCCGTTTGTTCCACACACACACACACACACCATGCCACACCACACACCGTGCCGACACACACACACACGTCGCACACACACACACACACACACATCGCCCACACACACACACACACGTCGCCCACACACACACACACGTCGCGCACACACACACACACGTCGCCCACACACACACACACACACACACACACACACGTCGCCCACGCCCACACACACGTCGCACACACACACGTCGCACACACACACACACACACACACACACACACTCAAACGGTCCTTAGTTCCATTTTTCCCTCAAGTGCAGGAGTAGGAGCGAGACAAAGTCGGGCTCTCAGAGTTTCCTAAGTAATATTTTTCACCTTTACTTGAGAACTGGAATCCTGTGTGTGTGTGTGTGTGTGTGTGTCTGTATACATGTGTGTGTGTGTGTGTCTGTATACATGTATGTGTGTGTGTATGTGTCTGTATACATGTGTGTGTGTGTGTGTGTGTGTGTTCGTCAATCTATTTTCACAGCCGTCTACATCAATCGCATTATCTTAATCTCCCTCTTTCGTTCTCCCTCTCCCTTTCGCTATTTCTCCTCCTCTCCCTTTTCCCTCCTTCCTTCCCTCCTCCCCCTCTCTCCTCCACTTCACCCCTCTTCCTCCTCCCTCCCTCACTCTCTCTCCCTCCTTCACTTTCTCTCCCTCCTCCACCCCTCCCCCTCTCTCCTCCACTTCACCCCTCTTCCTCCTCCCTCCCTCACTCTCTTTCTCCCTCCTTCACTTTCTCTCCCTCCTCCACCCCTCCCCCTCTCTCCCTCCTCCACCCCTCCCTCACTTTCTCTCCCTCCTCCACCCCTCCCCCTCTCTCCCTCCTCCACCCCTCCCTCACTTTCTCTCCCTCCTCCACCCCTCCCCCTCTCTCCCTCCTCCACCCCTCCCTCACTTTCTCTCCCTCCTCCACCCCTCCCCCTCTCTCCCTCCTCCACCCCTCCCTCACTTTCTCTCCCTCCTCCACCCCTCCCCCCTCTCTCCCTCCTCCACCCCTCCCTCACTTTCTCTCTCTCCTCCACCCCTCCCCCTCTCTCCCTCCTCCACCCCTCCCTCACTTTCTCTCCCTCCTCCACCCCTCCCCCTCTCTCCCTCCTCCACCCCTCCCTCACTTTCTCTCCCTCCTCCACCCCCTCCCCCTCTCTCCCCCCTCCACCCCTCCCTCACTTTCTCTCCCTCCTCCACCCCTCCCCCTCTCTCCCTCCTCCACCCCTCCCTCACTTTCTCTCCCTCCTCCACCCCTCCCCCTATCTCCCTCCTCCTCCCTCCCTCACTCTCTCTCTCCCTCCTCCACCCCTCCCTCACTTTCTCTCCCTCCTCCACCCCTCCCTCACTTTCTCTCCCTCCTCCACCCCTCCCCCTCTCTCCCTCCTCCACCCCTCCCTCACTTTCTCTCTCTCCTCCACCTCACTCTCCCATAATTATCCGCAACTTTTATCATTCCGCTACACCATCTTTACCACCGCCAGAAATTTACACAAATTTGAAAGAAAAAAAAAACACGAAAAAAAACGTGAAAAAAAAAACAAAAAAAAACGAAAACAAAAACGTAAAAAAAAAAAGAAAAAGTGTTGATTCGACATTTTACTCCATTTACTTTTTATCTAATTAGGTCCTGGGGGTCACCTGACGAACACGTCCTTAATTAGTACCCAGGTGAATGCTAAGGTGAGTAGGTAGATGAGTATTGATGTTTAGGTGAACACGACCATAGATTCAGGTGACTTTTAGAGGGAGTATTGAGCGTTTAGGTGAATAAACACACATGACCTCATCTGCAAATTTGGTGAGAAGCTTCTGCACCATCCTCGACACCGGCTCCTACTACCACCTGAGATCCCTCGCCCGAGAATTGCTGTTCGACACCACAACCGCATACGTGCACGAACTGATCGCTAAAAGAACAGCCCAGTCCCAACCATTGTAAAAATTATCAATAACTTGTAATAAACCAGTGTATTCACTCCCAGTAAATACTACTTCTTGCACTGTTACTATGTTGAAATGAACTGTAGTTTGAGCTTTTCCCCATCTAGTTAATATATGTCTTATTTATATCACTTATGTTACTTGTATATTATTTGCAAATCGAAACCCATTCCCCAATTATGTAACTGTATATTTTCAGCCTTCTGGCTGCTATGCTCTTTCAATAAACAGTAAATTATTATTATTTATACACACACACACACACACACACACACACACACACACACACACCATCCATCTATCACTAATTCATAAGCTCACAGGCAGTAGCATCAGGGAAATGAGATATAATTGCCCTATAATCCCTTACCTATAATTGCCTAGTATCAATTAACAGGTGTTGCTCCATCTCATTATCATAATTCCTACCACAATTATAGGATGTGTAATTGACTCACCTGACATTATACACTTACCTGGTGGGAACTATAATGAGTTATAATATAATGCTCTTGAATAATACTGGTGATAATGGTGGTGGTGGTAGTAGTGTTACTGGTGGTGGTAGTGGTGGTAGTAGTGGTAGTGGTGGTGGTGGTGGTGGTGGTGGTGGTGGTAGTGGTGGTAGTGGTGGTGGTGGTGGTGGTAGTAGTAGAGGTAGTGGTGGTGGTAGTAGTGTTACTGGTGGGGGTGGTGGTGGTAGTGGTGGTGGTGGTGGTAGTAGTGGTAGTGGTGGTGGTGGTAGTAGTGGTAGTGGTGGTGGTGGTAGTAGAGGTAGTGGTGGTGGTAGTAGTGGGAGTGGTGGTGGTGGTGGTGTTAGTGGTGGTGGTAGTAGTGGGAGTGGTGGTGGTGATGGTGGTGGTGGTGGTGTTAGTGGTGGTGGTGGTGTTAGTGGTGGTGGTGGTGTTAGTGGTGGTGGTGGTAGTGGTGGTGATGGCGTTAGTGGTGCTGGTGGTGGTGTTAGTGGTGCTGGTGGTGGTGTTAGTGGTGATGGTGGTGGTGTTAGTGGTGTTAGTGGTGGTAGTAGTGGTGGTGGTAGTAGTAGTGGTAGTGGTGGTGGTAGTAGTGGGAGTGGTGATGGTGGTGGTGTTAGTGGTGATGGTGGTGGTAGTAGTGGTGGTAGTAGTGGTAGTGGTGGTGGTGCTGGTGGTGGTGTTAGTGGTGGTAGTAGTGGGAGTGGTGGTGGTGCTGGTGGTGGTGATGGTGATGTTAGTGGGGGGTGCTTTCACCTATATAATGACAGCAAAGTCTAACAGCAATTAGACCTAGAATGAGTTAGTGGTTTGTTATAAAATCTACGGTGTTTGTTACCCGCGTTTTATTATATATGAAGTAGCGTTTAATTATTAAGAACATAAGAATGGAGGAAACTGCAGCGGGCCTATTGGCCCATACTGGGCAGTCCCGTTTACACCCAACCCCTATTGCTCATATGAGCATCCAACCTATGTTTGAAGCAATTCAGCGTATTCGAGTTAATGATGATATTTGGTAACTTGTTCCATTCATCCACTACTCTGTTTCCAAACCAGTGTTTACCTATTTCACGCCTAAATCTAAATTTGTCCAATTTAAAACCATTGTTACGAGTTCGCTCCTGGTTGGATAATTTGAGTACCTTTGTAATGTCCCCTTTGTTTAGCCCTGCCTTCCATTTATACACCTCTATCAGGTCGCCCCTCGCTCTACGTCTCTCAAGGGAGTGCAAATTAAGATGCTTTAACCTGTCTCTATACTCAAGGTTCCTGATACCCGGGATTAGTCTTGTCATTCTCCTCTGAATTCTTTCCAAGGATTCTATATCCATTCTGTAATACGGTGACCAGAACTGGACTGCGTAGTCCAGGTGTGGTCTCACAAGAGCAAGATACAGTTTTAGGATGACCTCGCTAGTCTTGTAACTAACACTCCTTTGTATGAACCCAAGTACTTTATTAGCCTTGTTACGAGCAAAAACACATTGTTTACTTGGCTTAAGGTTCCTACTTATCATTACTCCTAAATCTCTCTCGCAGTCGGATTTCTCTATGGCATCGTTGTTCATCTGGTATCTGGTTTCCCTGTTTACATTTCCTATACTGAGTACTTTACATTTGTCAATGTTGAATTTCATCTGCCATTTTTCAGACCATTCGAAAAATTTGTTTAGATCCTCCTGTAGTTTTGCCGAGTCCTCGTCAGATTTGATAACACGTCCTATTTTAGTATCATCAGCAAATTTACTTATGTTGCTGTCTATGCCGATATCTATGTCGTTTATGTATATAATAAACAATAATGGTCCAAGTACTGAGCCTTGGGGAACTCCACTTGTGACGTTGCTCCAATGGGACTTAGTGCCGTTAATGCTCACTCGCTGTTTCCTGTCCTGTAACCACGCCCTAATCCATTTAAGGATGTCACCTTTGATGCCATGAGCTTCTACCTTTCTAATTAGTCTTTCGTGGGGTACTCTGTCGAAGGCTTTGCTAAAGTCGAGATATACCACATCATAATTGTGCCCCTCGTCCACTGATTCGAAAACTGATGAAAAGAATGTTAATAGATTAGTTAGGCAAGAACGTCCGCTTGTGAAGCCATGCTGGGAATCATTGATCAATCTGTGCTTCTCCAGGTGATTTCGAATAGAGTTTGAAATGATTGCTTCCAGTAATTTGCCTACTATTGATGTTAGACTGATTGGGCGGTAGTTAGAGGATAGTGATCTATCCCCCTTCTTGAAGATCGGTATTACATTCGCTATCCTCCAGGATTCTGGTACTACACCTGTTTTTAAGGACATGTTAAACAACTTTGCTAAGGGCATACTAAGCTCTTCCTTACATTCCTTTAATACTCTGGCAAATATCTCATCGGGACCAGGTGACTTATTAGGCTTTAGTTTGTCTATTTGCTTACTAACATCGTTACTAGTCACTACTATCTCACTAAATTTGTTTTCTTCACTATCTCTGAATAGAGTCGGTGCCTCGGGTATCATGTTTAAATTTTCGCTGGTGAAAACTGTTGAAAAATATTTATTCAAATTATTGCTCATTTCTCCGTCGTTATCAGTGAGCTCGCCGGAGTCTGACCGTATTGGTCCAATCTTTTCTCGTGTTTTAGTTTGGTACATTTGGTAGAATCCTTTGGGGTTTGTCTTTGCCTCCCTTGCTATCCTTACCTCATTATTCCTCTTTGCTTTCCTTATCTCGGTTTTAACCCTACTCGCCAATACCCTATAATAGTCCCGGAGGTGAATTTCGCCACGATTTATCCTTCTACCTATAGCCTTCCTTTGGCCAATGATGTTCTTTAAATAATTATTTATCCATTTAGGGTCATTGTTGTTTGATCTGAGTTTTTTGTATGGTATGTTCTGCCTTTGTGCATTAAGTAACTCACTATTTAAATTGTCGTGGAACTCGGCAATCTCAGATCTCGTTATCAGGTCGGTGTCATCTGTCAGGTTCACGGCCAAGCGCGACACCCCCTCTCTCAGCTGCCTCTTTAAACTGTCAAAGTTTGCCCTTCTGAAATCTGGTACTTTAGTGGAATTTTCCTTACGTCTGCCCTGAAAATCTAACTGGAATCGAATTTCTTTGTGATCGCTGTTTGCAAGTTCGTTCCCTACCTCGACATTGCTAATGAGGTTTTCTCTGTTTGACAAAACTAAATCCAATATATTATTACCCCGTGTGGGTTCGGTTATATGTTGACTTAGGAAACAGTCCTGGATCGTCTCGAGAAAATCCTCTGATTCTGAGTTTCCCGTAAGGTCGGTCCAATCTATTTGGCCAAGGTTAAAGTCGCCTACTATACAGACTTTGTTGTGTATGGAAGCCCTGCGCATTTCATCCCAGATAAGTCGCTCATTGACTCTGTCAAGATTGGGGGGTCTATATATTACTCCTGTGATTAATTTTTCCCGACCGTCGCTTAATTCTATCCAAATTGTTTCTGTATTCCTCTCAGTTTTTATTTCCTTATTTATTTCACACTTCAGATTATCCCTAACATAGATTGCTACTCCGCCTCCTTTCCTGGTCTGCCTATCGGTATGGAACAGTTTGTAACCCGCAATTTGGTATTCGACTGGTAATTCACGTGTGTCTAGGTTGATCCATGTTTCAGTGAATGCAATTATATCGATTTCTTCGGTACATACCAAGGCCCTAATATCATCCATTTTGTTTCTCATACTTCTACTGTTCGCGTAATATACATTTAAGTTAGTCGTGTTCTGAGTCCTTCCCTTACCGCGTTTAGTTTTAAACTCCCTGTCTAATTTAGTTATGTCATCATTCCTAACACTATTTCCCTGTAATCTTTCGCCTTGTTTACCCGCTCCCACTGCAGTCTCCTCCACCCCCGTGCCCCTATGTTCTCTTAGCAGTTTAAAGACTTCGATATCTTTTGAACTGCCCCCTCTAGAGCCCCAGCCAGGGTTGCTACTCCATCCCTAGACAGGTGCACCCCATCCCTAGCATAAAGGTCCCTTCTGCCATAGAAGTTGTCCCAGTTGTCAATGAATGGGACTGATATTGACTTGCAATATCTGTCAAGACGGTCGTTAACACCAACTGCCCTTGACAACCATTCACTGCCAACTCTCCTTCTAGGCAGGACACCGCATATGATAGGGATCCCTCCCTTAGTCCTAATACGATCTATGGCTGCCTTGAACTTATCAAGAAGCTCCTCGCTCCTACACCGGCCAATATCATTGCCTCCTGCACTGAGGCAGATAATGGGTTTGTTCCCATTACCAGACAAGATATTGTCCATCCTGTCAATTATATCCCCCACCCCAGCTCCTGGCAAACACACCCTCATCCTATTTTTGTTCTTACCACAAAAGGCCCTGTCCATGTACCTTACCTGTGAGTCACCAACAATTAAAGTTTTTATACCTTCCTTGTCATCCCTGTCCCTGACTGTACTAACGTCCAATTCGTCTATCAAGGGGCTGAACGGGTTGGTACACTTAGCTGTTGTTGTCGTATCCTTGGTGTGCTTCTTCACCAAAAGCTTTGTCTTCCCACTACTCACAATTTTCCACTCGCTTGATTTTTCGTCAGCCACTGGCTTTACTCGTCCAGCCTCTCCTTTTAACATCGCCAGCTCTTCCCTTAATTTCAAGTTCTCCAACTTGGCCTTCGCCAATTCTTCAGTGGACCACTCCAGTTTGGTCAACAAACTCTCATACCCAAGACCGCACCTTGCTCTGGCCATATCTGATAATTATCCCTCCGGAGCTAACCCTGCCGTGACCTTTCCCCTAGTGAGGTCAGAACACAACTGAGTGTCTCTTTACTGCTATCTATCCATCTATCTATCCCTCATTCTATCTAACATACCTCTATCTACCTCATACATCTATTTATCTATCTATCTCTCACACTTCCCTCATCTCTCTCACTCCCGTCTTCCTCACTCCTCTCCTTCCCTCCGCGCCTGACCTCAACTCACCGTACATCATAAAAGTATATTTTTAGCCACAAGTTGTCCTCTAATAGCCAATCAAAACTCTGTCTCACTTGTACATATTAAATTGATTGGCTGGCACACCCGCCCCCCTTCGGTAGTAACCTTTGTAAAGCTTTAACAACAAAATTGGTGTATGTTTTCAGACAACTTTTGCTTTCTCTCTCTCTCTCTCTCTCTCTCTCTTTTCCTCTATCTCTCTCCCTCACTTTTTCTATCTCTCTCACTTTCTATCTCTGTTTACTTATTTCTTTCTCTGGCTAACCTAACCTACCTATACCCAACCTAACCTCACCCAACCAACCCAACCTATACCCAACCTAACCTATACCCAACCTAACCTAACCTATACCCAACCTAACCTATACCCAACCTAACCTCACCCAACCACCCCAACCTAACCTAACCTAATCTAACCACACCTACACATTCCTTACTTGAAATGTCTCTCGGGTATAAACAAACCAACTCAGCTCAAATACAGACGTGTGTACAGTATCGTAAATGCATAGTGTGCGGTGGACGAGTGTAAACAGAACTCGTCTTTTATTTTATACACCCGAGGCGCCCCCTACCCCACCCAGCTGTAGAAAGGTACCTCTACAGTGTGATGTGAGGATTAGGGATCAAATATGGTTATACAGTACACATTATGAAAGTCCGTTATATCGAGGGAAATCCGTTATATCGAAGTGAGTCCGTTTTATAGAGGGGAGTCCGTTATATCGAGGGGATTCGTTATATCGAGGGGAGTTCTTTATATAGTATATGAACCTTCAATCTAATGAACTATATTATAAATGAAAGTGCGTTATATCGAGGGGAATCCGTTATATCGAGGTGAGTCCGTTATATAGAGGAGTTCGTTATATGGAAAGAAGTCCGTTATGTGGAGGTTTCACTGCATCCATTATCTGCACCTTTAATACTTTACTCTCGTTCGAACAATCTACCTCTACTCTACTTTAATATCTACCTCCTCCTCCTCCTATCTACTTTAATATCTACCTCCTCCTCCTCCTATCTACTTTAACATCTACCTCCTCTCTACTCTCCCATCTACCTCGTCCTCCACCTCCTCTACTCTACTCTACCATCTACCTCGTCCTCTACTCTACCATCTACCTCGTCCTCTACTCTACCATCTACCTCGTCCTCCACCTCCTCTACTCTACTCTACCATCTACCTCGTCCTCTACTCTACCATCTACCTCGTCCTCTACTCTACCATCTACCTCGTCCTCTACTCTACCATCTACCTCGTCCTCCACCTCCTCTACTCTACTCTACCATCTACCTCCTCCTCTACTCTACCATCTACCTCGTCCTCCACCTCCTCTACTCTACTCTACCATCTACCTCGTCCTCTACTCTACCATCTACCTCCTCCTCTACTCTACCATCTACCTCGTCCTCTACTCTACCATCTACCTCGTCCTCTACTCTACCATCTACCTCGTCCTCTACTCTACCATCTACCTCGTCCTCTACTCTACCATCTACCTCCTCCTCCACCTCTTCTCTCCGTCTGTTTATCTCTCACCAGCCTCAATGAGATTCTCTCCTCCCTTTATGTTTCAGTTTTCCTCCTCACAAATATTGTATAAGGGCAATGAGGCGTTGTTTGACCCGCATCTGTCTCATTCTCTCTCTATCTCACTTTCTTTCTCTCTATCTCATTGTCTTTATCTCTCTCTATCTCACTCTTTCTCCATCTCTTTTTATCTCTCTCTCTCTCTATCTCACTCTCTCTATCTCACTCTCTTTCTATCCCTCTCACTATCTCTCACCCGGGGTCTGTATCTATCTCTCTATCCTTTCTTTCTCTCACTATCTCTCACCCGGGGTCTGTATCTATCTCTCTATCTTTTCTTTCTCTCACTATCTCTCACCCGGGGTCTGTATCTATCTCTCTATCTTTTCTTTCTCTCACTATCTCTCACCCGGGGTCTGTATCTATCTCTCTATCTTTTCTTTCTCTCACTATCTCTCACCCGGGGTCTGTTTCTATCTCTCTATCTTTTCTCTCTCTCACTATCTCTCACCCGGGGTCTGTATCTATCTCTCTATCTTTTCTTTCTCTCACTATCTCTCACCCGGGGTCTATTTCTATCTCTATATATTTATCTTTTTCTCTCACTTAATCTCTCTCATCTGGGGTTCTGTATCTATCTCTTTTGTTATCACTTAATCTCTCTCTCACTCTCTTTATCTATCTATCTATCTATCTCAACTTTCAATTTAGTCCAGCAGCCATGTGTGTGTGTGTGTGTGTGTGTGTGTGTGTGTGTGTGTGTGTGTGTGTGTGTGTGTGTGTGTGTCCTTCCCATAACACCTTTAAAGAAACTTCTACCTTCATTCTATCACAACAAAAATAACACGTGTAATCAATATACCCGAAATATTTAATATATACCCACAAAAATAACAGACAGACAGACAGACAGACAGACAGACAGACATACATACATACAGACAGACAGACAGACAGACATTTAAAAGTCGTCCATTTACACACATTAAACCAACAGCTTATCATCACAAAATTCAAAACGATAATTCCCTTTAAATTGTTTTCCTTCAGTTCCTAATTTCATAAGAGAAAAATAATAACAAATATATAGTATATGTGTAAAAAATTTCAGTAAAATAATAGTAATTAAGACATTTGATATTATATATAAAAAAAATGTGTATGAATTATTAAGGAAATAGATTCACCCCAAATACTTAAAACCTCGAACCTCCTGGGAAACGAGTGTGTATATTATAGTTATTATACCCAGGATGATCAAAGTTTGTGAAGTAATTGTTCCCTCCTCCCGAAACACTTTAGGGTTAAGTTAACTTCATGGTCTCTACGTTATCATTACATTGCCATAATATAACTGTAATTGGTGTTATTGTTTGGATAATAATTACACTCACCATCTTGACATATGTATAAACACATTGGGAAATTTCTTCGTTTAGGAAAATAACGATTCACTTGTGTTATTCTGTTAAAACTTGAACAATCTTTTTAAATTTTATATCTTAATCAATAAAAGAAAATTATATAATATTACTCACGATATAAAGTACAGATTTTGTTTCTCTATTCACGTTCATGTTGGAAAGTTGTTCTTGATAGTGTCCACGTTTTGTTATTCGGGTAATCAAATAATCATAACAGTTCAGAATAACATCTTCACACGAGATAAAAATAACAAAATATAACGAATAGTAGGTAAGGTTAATATAAGAAAAATATCCCTTCCTATTTTTTTTTTTTAAAGAATATTCACTTTGATTTTGTTATCCAGGTATCAAAGAGTTATAATCTTGTCAGAATAACATCTTCACTATATAGTAGCAGTAGTATATATACATAGTTTCTTCCACACACGAGATATATACATAGAAAGTTTAGATATATAGAGATAGTTGGTTGGTTGGTGGGTACGAGCGAGGGACGGAGTAAACAGAGGGGGGGCGAGGAGAGCTGACTGCCGCACGTCTACACACCACCACGGTCGACCAGCCACTGTTGCTTCTGCTTCTCCTGCTCCTCCTCCCCAGCCAGCCTCGACCTCACACTCACTCACTCACACCCTCTGGCCACCACCACCACGAACACCACTTTTTTCCTCCTCCCTTCTTCCTCCTCCTACCTAAATGGCCTATTATTCCTCTTCCTCTTCTTCACTTCCTCTTAGTTGGTCTTCACTACTACAGTCACCTCTCCTCTTTCTCCTCCATACCACCAACCACCACAACCACACCATCACTCCTCAGAAAATAAAGCATTACACACTTACCAAAATACATGTATGTATGTATGTATGTATGTATGTATGTATGTATGTATGTATGTGTATGTTCAAGGTTAGAGTCGTGAAAATACTAAGGAATGTGTTTTCAGTCATGACCCAAGAAATAACACACATTAAGAGTGTGTGTGTGTGTGTGTGTGTGTGTGTGTGTGTGTGTGTGTGTGTGTGTGTGTATTTCGGTTGTTTTATTATTCAGTCAACGTATAGACAGTGCTGACACACACACACACACACACACACACACACACACACACACATTGAACTCTGGGCTTCAATTTTTTTACGTCCCGGGCTTTTTTTTCGGATTAAAGACTTTTGGGATCAAAGGGTCACGGAATCACAGGTCAAGGATTATGGGGTCAAAGGTTACGGGGGGTCACAGTTCAAAATTCACAGAGGTCACAGGGTCAAAGAGGATCACAGGGTCAAAAGGTCATTGTGTCACAGTTCACATAGGTCAAAGGAGGTTAGGTATCAAGGGGTCACACTTCACAGGGGTCAAAAGTCACGGAATCACAGGGGTCAATGGTTAGTGATCTAGGGGTCACACTTCACAAGGATCAAAGGTCACTGAATCATAGAGGTCAGAAATCACGGCGGTCACAAGGGGTCAAAGGTCAGAGGTGATCTCAGGTGACTTTAAGCAGCCACCCAACGTCAACTTTGAGATTGGATTCCAACATTTAATTAGAAGTCTTCTCATGAATTAATTATCACACACACACCTTTTCCACGATACGACCATGTAATTATACACCTCACATTTGTTAATTATTTCCTATAAGACCTGATCAGCCAAAAAGATGTTAATTGGAATTATATTTAATTTTACTCAACTGAACACAAAAAATATATAACTGGAATATTTTATATTTTTTTTTGTACCAGTGAATGAAAGTATATATATATAGATAGATATATATACTGTTTACTTAACGTCATAAATGTATGGACACAAACTATAGCAGAATATTGAGTATTTTTTCGTTTTTTTATTTATTTCGTATTATTTATTTTTTCCCATTTTTTCATATTTTCTTCCTATTTTTTTCCTATTATGTCATTTTTCGCACAGTTTTTGTTTACAGTCAAGAAGAAACACTTTTAGGGGGGTTTAATACCTGAGGTGTAGACAATCACCAACCCACCAAGTTAAAACACCATTTAAAAGTCTAATTAAAAAGAAAGTTGACGAAATGAAAGGTAATTAAATACTCTCTCCTCCTCCTTTACCCTCACACTCTATCTTACTTCCTTCCTTCCTTCTCCTTTCCTTCTTCCTTTCTTTCATACTCTTACCTCTCCTTTTCTTCCTTCTATAATCTCACCTATTCCTTCCTTTCCTCCCACTCTCTCCCCTCTTCCTTCCTCCCACACTCTCCCCTCTTCCTTCCTCCCACTCTCTCCCCTCTTCCTCCCTCCCACACTCTCCCCTCTTCCTCCCTCTCTTTACCTCTTCCTTCCTCCCACTCTCTCCCCTCTTCCTTCCTCCCACACTCTCCCCTCTTCCTTCCTCCCACTCTCTCCCCTCTTCCTCCCTCCCACACTCTCCCCTCTTCCTCCCTCTCTTTACCTCTTCCTTCCTCCCACACTTTCTCTGCTTCCTTCCCCTCACCCCCCCCCTTCCCTCCGCCTATATTCTCACTACCCCCCCTACTTCTCCTCTCCCCCCCCCACACCCTTTCTCTCATTTCCGTTCCTACTCTTACTTTCCCCCTCAGGTACTCCACCCCCTCTCTTAAACCCTCTCCTCACCTGTCTTCCTTACCCCTCCTCCCCTCACCTCTCTCTCAGTAGGGTAGGAACAGCATCACACCTCTCTCTCTCACAGTGGTCTAAACGCCCTTCTCCACAGTGTAACAGAAAGAGATTATTCTACCAACAACAAAAATCAAGTAATTCCGTTCTCACTAATCCCCACTAACAAATAATAATAAAAAAAACACATAATAACTGGGACGTGAAATATAAAAAAAAAACGTAATATTAACGTAATGAATAACTTTACTACGTGTAATTAAAGAGGAAATACCTTTTTTTAATTGGTCTCCTTGTATTTCACAGGCTAGTCGAGTGTTAGTACTAAAACTGTCGTATACATTTGGTCACAGTATCAGCTAACCTATTCAATTAAATGTTTTATTATCATTCCATACGAAAAAAAAAAGAAATCCCCTTATTTTTTATTAGTAGAAAAGATCTTTAACTTTACGAGGGAGGAATATTGTTATTTCTCTATCAACCTCGTATTTATATTACTCTCTCGTGTCTTGTGTGTGGTATATCATGTTTTTCATTACACACACACACACACACACACACACACACACACACAGTACGAATGCTTTTAACTCTGTGTGTGTGTGTGTGTGTGTGTGTGTGTGTGTGTGTGTGTGTGTGTGTGTTTTCAGTAAGGTTGTTTTAATAACTCATCTGTATAAAAGGTCTCTCATCACACTCTGGTAGAACTACACTATGTATGTATGTATATTAACGTGATATAAAACAATAATACTCTTCTTGTAAAATATGGCGTGTGAGTTGGCAATGGTGAGGTGGGTATTAGGGGGAGGGAGGGAGGGAGGGAGGGAGGTTAAGTGAGGGAACTGAGGAAGGGAGACAAGGGAGGAAGGGAGGCTGAGGGAGGGAGGGAGGGAGGGAGGGAGGTTGACTGGGGAAGACTGAAGAAGGGCTAGAGGAAGAGGAGGAAGGGAGACTAAGGGAGGAAAGGAGAGTAAGGGAGGGAGAGAGACTGAAGGGAGGAGGAAGAATGACAAAGAAGAAGGGAGAGAATAGAGGGAAGGAGGGAGGAAAGGATGGTGATTTAGGGAGAGAGAAAGAGACAATGAGTAAAGGTTACTAACAGAGAGTGGGAGGGAGGGAGGGAGGGAGGGAGGGAGGGAGGGAGAGGGTTGCATGAGGAAATGTTCAGATAATACTGTGTTTCTGTTTACCTGAGACAAGACAGTTAGCACATGAGAAAATTAACCTTATATTACCTGTCTGTCCTCTAAGACTAAGAACAATAAAATAGCATTAAGTATGAGAAATGACACACACACACCCTACCCCTCCACACGTACACAATAAACTCCATAATACGTACATATATACATACACAGACCCTCTCCCCTATCTCTCTCTCTCTCTCTCTCTCTCTCTTTAGGTCTTGTAATCATCAGGTCCTCTTTCATCCCCAAATCATCAAGTTCACTGCTTCTCTGCTCGTGTGTGTGGCTCCCCCCCCCCCCCTCACCCTAATTATCACCCTTGCTAACTTCTCTTCCCTTCACACCCAATTCAATTAAACTGCTTGAGCTGTACTTGACAATGTGTTATTCCACCTCCCTCCCTCCCCAACACACACACACACACACACACACACACACACATTCTCAACCCTAGTAATCTTCTTTTCTTTTCCAATCATTATTATCATCTTTATGCCCAGTCTCTCGTCTTTTTTTTTTGTCTCGTTCTCTTGTCTATTCTATTCCTTCTTTATTTTTCTCCTTGGTATCTTCGTTAACGATGGGGGAATTAGATCATCGAGGCTCAAGGAGTGGGTGTCGCGTCTTAAGTCATTTTGATTCGTTCTCTCTGATCAAAACATTTATAATTGTGACCCCTTATTGTTTCTGTGTTATTATGAGGTGTCTCTTCTCTCTGTTTATCTATCTCTCTCTCTCTCTGTCTTCCTCTCTATCTCTATTCCTCCCACTGTCTCTCTTTCTCCCACTGTCTCTCTTTCTCCCTCTCTCTCTCTGAACCAGTTACCTAGAAGTTCTAAGTTCAGGAAAGGCCTTATATTACAGAACGTTTTCTCAATTACAGATTATACCTCTCTATCTCTCTCTCTCCCTCTTTCTTTTTCTCCATCTGTCTCTCTTCTTCTCTGTCTATCTCTCTCTTCCTCTCCATCTTCACAGAGAAAGTCAGTAAACAATATACAGCCTTCAGTCAGTCACATCGCCATACCGTCAGGGTCTTGTGCCTAATTTTCTCTCCGTCGTCCTGGGAGTAAAATCATTAAGGAATCGTAACTTACACACAAAACCTCCTCACCATTCTGTATCCGTCATAGTCCCTGTGTTCCTCTTGCGACTTTGGGACTTTTCTTTGGACTTTTTTTTTTTTTTTAAGGGGACTTATTCACTGATTCTGGATCCTGTACGTTCAACTTGAGGACTTTTTGGGGTCGGAACTTAAGACTTAAACTAATTTGACGTTGGTATTTTTCGTTTGAGCTTTGGGAAATTTGACTTGGTTCGGGTGGGACTTCATGTGTGGCCTTAGAACATTATTTGAACTTTTTTCTTTTGACTTCTGTACTTATCTTTCCTATGACCGCATGACCTCGACACAGTTTGTAGGAGTTTCTTTTCTTTTTTTTATTTTAGTTTTACTTTCGGGTTTTCGCTTTGATTTTGGAGTTTTTCTTCTTAAGTTTACAAACAACTTTCCAGACGTTGTTGCTTTTTAGTTTGTTTTGTTTTTTTTGTATAATATATTGTCCCAACACACACACACACACACACACACACACACACACACACACACACACACACACACACAGTCATCCGCATAATATATGACTGTGAGAGGGGAGACAGTCTTCATGGGGCGTGACTGTGTGAGAGGGGAGACAGTCTTCATGGGGCGTGACTGTGTGAGAGGGGAGACAGTCTTCATGGCGCGTGACTGTGTGAGAGGGTGAGACAGTCTTCATGGGGCGTGACTGTGTGAGAGGGTGAGACAGTCTTCATGGGGCGTGACTGTGTGAGAGGGGAGACAGTCTTCATGGGGCGTGACTGTGTGAGAGGGGAGACAGTCTTCATGAGGCGTGACTGTGTGAGAGGGGAGACAGTCTTCATGGGGCGTGACTGTGTGAGAGGTGAGACAGTCTTCATGGGGCGTGACTGTGTGAGAGGTGAGACAGTCTTCATGGGGCGTGACTGTGTGAGAGGGCGAGACAGTCTTCATGGGGCGTGACTGTGTGAGAGGGGAGAGAGTCTTCATGGGGCGTGACTGTGTGAGAGGGTGAGACAGTCTTCATGGGGCGTGACTGTGTGAGAGGGGAGACAGTCTTCATGGGGCGTGACTGTGTGAGAGGGGAGACAGTCTTCATGGGGCGTGACTGTGTGAGACACTGAGACAGTCTTCATGGGGCGTGACTGTGTGAGAGGGGAGACAGTCTTCATGGGGCGTGACTGTGTGAGAGGGTGAGACAGTCTTCATGGGGCGTGACTGTGTGAGAGGGCGAGACAGTCTTCATGGGGCGTGACTGTGTGAGAGGGTGAGACAGTCTTCATGGGGCGTGACTGTGTGAGAGGGGAGAGAGTCTTCATGGGGCGTGACTGTGTGAGAGGGTGAGACAGTCTTCATGGGGCGTGACTGTGTGAGAGGGGAGACAGTCTTCATGGGGCGTGACTGTGTGAGAGGGGAGACAGTCTTCATGGGGCGTGACTGTGTGAGAGGGTGAGACAGTCTTCATGGGGCGTGACTGTGTGAGAGGGGAGACAGTCTTCATGGGGCGTGACTGTGAGAGGGTGAGACAGTCTTCATGGGGCGTGACTGTGTGAGAGGGGAGACAGTCTTCATGGGGCGTGACTGTGTGAGAGGGAGACAGTCTTCATGGCGCGTGACTGTGTGAGAGGGGAGACAGTCTTCATGGGGCGTGACTGTGTGAGAGGGTGAGACAGTCTTCATGAGGCGTGACTGTGTGAGAGGATGAGACAGTCTTCATGGGGCGTGACTGTGTGAGAGGATGAGACAGTCTTCATGGGGCGTGACTGTGTGAGAGGTGAGACAGTCTTCATGGGGCGTGACTGTGTGAGAGGGGAGACAGTCTTCATGGGGCGTGACTGTGTGAGAGGGTGAGACAGTCTTCATGGCGCGTGACTGTGTGAGAGGGCGAGACAGTCTTCATGGGGCGTGACTGTGTGAGAGGGGAGACAGTCTTCATGGGGCGTGACTGTGTGAGAGGGTGAGACAGTCTTCATGGGGCGTGACTGTGTGAGAGGGGAGACAGTCTTCATGGGGCGTGACTGTGTGAGAGGGGAGACAGTCTTCATGGGGCGTGACTGTGTGAGAGGGGAGACAGTCTTCATGGGGCGTGACTGTGTGAGAGGGTGAGACAGTCTTCATGGGGCGTGACTGTGTGAGAGGGTGAGACAGTCTTCATGGGGCGTGACTGTGTGAGAGGGTGAGACAGTCTTCATGGGGCGTGACTGTGAGAGAGGGGAGACAGTCTTCATGGGGCGTGACTGTGTGAGAGGGTGAGACAGTCTTCATGGGGCGTGACTGTACTGAGACAATAACAAGGTAGGAATATTCCAACAACAATCTGGCGGTCGTTATGGGTGATGGCGGGTTTGGCCTGGCCGCTGCACCAACACTACCTCTCTACTAGCCGGGAATGGCGGTAAACGGCGGCTTTATGGAGCGATAACCAGGCCAGACTAGCCATAACTCTCACGTCACGCTCAGGTCTGGCCTTAACCCCCCCCCCCCCATCTTGTGGCATGTCCTCCTCTTGTCTCCTGTCCTGTTCCCTCCTTACCTAGTATCCTAAGCCCTAACTTAATCTATCCTGCCATACTTTGTTCTCTTCTATCATGTCATGCCCAACCCTACCCTATACCCTACGATGCTTTGTTCTCACCTGTCATGTTATGCCCAACCCTGCCCTCCCCTATCATGTTATGCCCTGCCCTCCCAAGTCCTGCCCACCCCTATCATGTTATACCCAGCCCTGTCCTATACGATGCTCTGGCCTCCCCTGCTCTCCCTATTATATTAACCGCCAACGATAAAAAATAAAAAAATAAATAAATAAAAAATAAACTTAATAAATATATCGTAAAATACAAACATTAATTGATAAAACCTTTGGTCCTCTTTTTACATTTATAATTGTATCATACATATTTATTAGCTTACTGTATGTAACTTTCATAAAAAATGTCTGAATCAGGTTTGGTTAGGTTATATTACATTAGGATAATTTTGGTCAGATAATACGTTGGATTTGGTTATGTTATGTTATGTCACGTTATGTTATGTTACATTATATCTAGTTTCGTCAAACATAAACCTTTCCTCCAAGAATGTGAAATTCCCGACAAAGTAAGCCGAATCTACAGGTCAAAGATAATTATGGGGTAAAATACCTCTAGTAATTATACAAAACCTTCCTTATGACACGGAAACATAATTATCATAATAGTTTTCTTTGTATTTCATTACCGTTAAAAGGAAGCCAACACCACATAATTTATACAAGTAATCATTATAATCTCATTCTTTAACTCTACAATTCTTCCACAAATGACAAACTTTAATCTCAAATGACACTCACCTGCGTTTCATGTTTTCCTAAATCTTTTCTCACTCGCTTGACTGTTCCGCTTGGTTTCTATCCTGCAGCAGTCAAGACACGGGCGATCAACTCCTGTCATGGTCTTTGCTTCGCTGAGATCATTCTACCATCCGTCACCTTGTTGAAAGTTGTCTTCCTTCTCTCCTCTGTAAGTCGAAGAGACAGTGATGTTCATCGTGGGTAAAATACAGCGAACAGGACATCCTTGCTTTGGTCTCAGCGGTCACCTGTGGACAACAACAAACTGAGAGCGTTCAAAGGTGTTGGTTGTGACATTCATAATTAATTTATATTTTCTACGGTCTTTTAAATAACCTATTTTTTTTTTACTGTGCGAAGGAATAACTAAAAAATGGGAGTATTATTAAAACAGTTCAAGTGTATAATAGAAACTACCCGAAAAAAATATTATACAGGGTAACATATCAATACAAGGAAGCCGCCAAGCTGGAGTCACCGACCCCCTCACCCAACCTCAGTGATCGAATAGGCTGCATACTTTCATATCTATCCACTAATGACAGCGAATTAAAACAACATAAAAAGAAAACGAAACAATAAAAATATAAAATAAATGCATTCTTTATTAAAACAGACAATTCAAAATTCAGTTTAATATTATAATTTGTAACCAAGTGCAAACAACTCACCCGTGTTACAATATCTCGCTCATACTATTAAAAAAAAGCACTCGCTTTTTATATCACCCAGACATAATTACTGATTTATATCTAAAAAAAAAAATAAATCCCCAAAACTATAAACAAAAGACAGTGATTAATGTTTCTGTGATCTTTTAAAACCGATTTTCTGTATTAAAACCCAGAAGCGAAGCGAAATTAAATCACCACTACCATAAATTATCTCATATATATATATTTTCATTTCATACGTTATTATCTCATATATGAATTAATCTTATACACAAATATTTTACACGAATTCATATTAACAGCTGACGAGGCTTAATGAACAGTGGTTGTAATTTAGCCGAGCCTCATAACGTCAGCAAGTTGTGCGTTAATTAATCATCATCTCCTTCTTCAGTAATGCCAGGTTAGTGAGTCTCTCTCTCTAAGTGTGTCTACTCAAGGTTATTACCAGGTGCTTTTACTGATGATTAATGTCATTTTTTATTCTCGTCTAACCTCATTCTCACTGGTTTGTGGTCCGTTTTCTATGATTTATTTCCGTTTTCTGTGGTACAATTCCGTTTTCTATGGTGTTATTACGTTTTCTCCTTCCTTCCGTTACCTTCCTCCTTCCTTCTAACCACCTCCCTGCTTCCTTTTTACCTCCTTCCCACTTCCTTGCCCCTCAGGTTTCCCTCTCCCTTCAATACCTCCCCTTACCCCTCCTCTCCTCACACCTCGCCTCCCTCCCCAGAAACAGCTGTCGTTGCCATGGTCCACCCCCCCCCCCCCCTTTTCCCCTTCCTTCGCAGAATCCGCCTTATTAATCAGCCCCCCCCCCCCCCCACCCCCCTCTTGACACGGGTGGTTCGAGCGACAAGTCAAATGTAAACAGAAAATAAGGACGCAGCTACCGCCTTCACTTGTCATTTTCTTTGTTCCATCTTTTCTTTCTTTATCTCTTATTTGTCAGTCTTGTTTGTCTACTCGAATTTATCAATATATATCTGTCGACCTTTGTATTATTATTATCCAAGTATTTCTGTTCCTTTATCTATCTATCTATCTATCTACTAATTTGTCTTCTTTGTAGTGTCAATCTCTCTCTCTCTCTCTCTCTCTCTCGGAATTCCGTTAACGAGGCTACCAAGAATTAAATGTTTGAACTATCAGTGATTATCTTCTTCCAGGAAACAACAAAGGTGATTAAGGATGGAAGGTTGTTGAGTAATGAGGCCGTTCTCTCCTGTACTCTAGTCACTAATAACTACAAGATTCATTAGTGTTTTGAACAATAAAGAATATCACCTCAAGACTGAGCATCCCAGGTTATGTCACCTGATGATTAAACACCAACTTAACCAAACCTACTTCATCCTAACCTACCTCATCCTAACCTAACCTACCTCATCCTAACTTAATTTAGCCTGCCTAACTTAACCCAATTTAATACAACCAAAGTAAACCTAACCTTTCCTAATCTAACTTAAAATCTAACCTAACCTAATCTAGCCGAACCAAACATAACCTAACGCTAACCTAACCAAACTTGCTTAACCTTTCCTAATCTAACCTAACCTCAACTAACCTAACTAATATTACTTAACCTAACCTAACCTAACCTAACCTCCAGGTAATGTTAAGTTGTATTTAATGATCAGGTAAAAGGAAAATGATGTGATAATTCTTTTTGTTATGACATTTTAAAACGTTTCCTTATTTTATAGTTGATTGATACTGAGAAATACTGTAAAAACAACATACACCGTTTGTTTATATATATTCTGTGTATATAACATTCGATTTGTTTGTTTTTTATATGTGAACTGTGAGTAAATTCTGCAGGGGATATATTGAACAGCTTTGAACGGTTGAACAGGATTTTATAGAAGCTTCTTTTTTTTTTACCTCGAATATTATGACTCGACTCTGATGTTTTGTTTGGGTGAATAAACCTAGAGAATTATTTCAAAGTTCTGATCCAACAACCAGTTATATTTTGAATTTTAAAAGTTTAATCAAACAACTGAAAAAACTGTTCAAAAGAATTCGTCAATATCAAAACCTCGAAGTATGAATGAACTTTGTTAAACAGAACTTCTTTCGTAAAAAAATCCCTCTTGAAATTGAACTTTGAACAAAATGAACATAAGTTTTATCTTGCGCAACCAAATCACGGCACTGTATCGAGCACTGAACTTTGAGAACCCGAGTGTGTGTGAACCTTAAACCATTTCCTCCTCTGTATTTGAACTTTGAACTTTCTAAACTAATATTATTCAACTCCCTTTCCAGCGTCAAAATAATCTCTGGACTGTGATGGAAACTGTGAAAGAGAAAGATTGAGGGAGAAGAGAGAAAGACAGATAAAGATAGATGAAAGAGAGAAGGAAGTAATCAACATGAGAGAAAGAAATAGAGATGAAAGAGAAAGAAATAGACAGAGAACGAAACCTGGAGTATAAAAGTTAGGGAGAACACGAGGATGATATAACTAGAGTGGGAGAATGGCGACCAACAATCACAGAAATAGACTCCGGAATGAACAAAAATAAACAAACAGAAAAAGAAAGGCACAGACAGATAAACATGTTAGTTTGAAGAAGTCACATGCCATTGTTCTTCCATTTCATTCCACGTTTTGATGGATGTAAACAAAGTTGGATAAAGCATCGACGAACACTAAGTGTGAGTAATACGAGGCGGAGAGGAAGGTGTGTTGTCTGTTTATCTGTTAGTTTCTTTAAAATTCTCCGTTTCTCTCTTCGTTTTTTACATCTTTCTTTCACTCTCCCTATTTCTGTTACCTTATCTTTATTCAGTTCCTTGTGTCTTTTTTATCTATTTATTTCTTTATTTCTTTTTCTCTTTGGATAAGGTACATTCGTGTCTGTCTTTCTACCTTTGTTTCTTTATGTTTTTCTGCGTTTCTTTATCCCTTTGTCTCTATTTCTTTACCTACGTTTCATTATATCTTTGTCTCTGTTCCTTCATCATCTGAACGCCTCTCCCTCGTGTTGTGGTATCATCCTAGGCGTAGATTCACAAGGGAAGGACAGGATATAGTACACGACCACAACCCCCTACCAAATTCCAACACTATCTTCAATACTGTGAATATGCATAAGAACCCCCCCCCCCCCCACACACACACACACAGTATATAACATAGAATCTAAAGGAAGAAGAAACGGCGATGAACATTTAAGCCAAGGCGGACATGACACCAGCGTACACAAACACACGTTACCCGCCAATAACATCAAATCGATCAGAATGTAAACAAACTCCCAGGGTCTTATTGGAAAACTCTCAACTTGGTCTCTACAATACCGGAAGATCCCACACGATATATATATACAGTATAAGATAGCCTTGGTAATATGAACTTTATTTATAATTTGACTGAATATTTCCATAACAAAGGGATGAATTTTATGCCTTACGTTACCCTGCAGTTTTGTTACAATATTTTCATGTACGTATACCGTGGTGTGACATTTTAATATTGTGTGTAGTAATTTGAGCACTTCAGATGAAATAGCAGATTATCATTTAATCGGCTTATTCAAATTGCTTTTGGAAGGTTCGCCTGTCACAGTCAACGAACAAGAGAAAGAGGAAACAAAGAAATATAAATACGTAAATAAAGATGGAGAGAAATTCAATATAGAATTAAATGTTTCATGGAGATAAAAAATAAAAACAACAGTACGCGAGTTTAATATACTAATGGATGATAATGTATAAAAACATTCAGGATTAGTATTATATCTACCAAACAACTGAAATTTTAGCCACCATCTTCATGTCAAACGTTTAAATCAACCAGTTAAACGCATTCCTAATTTGTCAGCTACTGGGAAAGAAACAACACTCAAATTTAGTTTATGAGACTATATATTTACCTATCTTTACCTATCAACTGCCTTATCAATATATATATATCAGAATGTCAATGCTGCGTGTCCAACTTGCAACATCCAGCCATGTATTTGAGTCAAGCTTTGTTTTCTCAGTGACGCGCGCCTCAGCCCAGCCAGCCAACTTGAGCGGCGTTCCTGATTCTACGTCACTCACGGCTGTCCCAGAGGCTCCCCTTCAATTGAAATCATTTACCGCTTAATCTGGCCAAAATGATACACGTAAAGTGACGAGTTGGTTAATATAATTTTGATTCAAATGGATACGATAATCAGATATTTTTGTCATAATTAAAGATACTGAAAGGCCATTCGGAATAAGCTCCTATCAATTTGAGTATGGCACCACGAGAGGCGTTGGGAAGCCTTAACCCACCCCATGCCTGCCCTGACACAACGTAAATATATAATTAAGTAGGGCGATGTTGACCCAGCCACAGCCCATGTAAATAAATTCAACTAGTAGACGCACCAGATACGTGAGAGCGTTTACCCTGTCACTATTATTAGGGTCCGACTAATTACCCAAATGTAGCCAAATATAGCCGCAATGAAGTCAAATAATGGTCCTACATGAATAAATCGGACTGCCAATCACTTCTCGACTAGTATTTGGTGTCAGAAAGTCACAAAAAATTGGAAAACTTACTTTAATCTGAGTTAATAGATCAAGTGCATGTACCTAACCTAACCTAACACAACACAACTCAGATTAAATTAAGTTTACCAATTTTTTTTTACTTTATGACACCAAATAATCGAGAAGTGATTCACAGCCCGAATTACGCTTGTACGACCATCATTTGACTTCATTGCGGCTACATTTGGGTAATTCCTCGCTCCATCGGTACATGCACGCGATCTATTAACTCAGATTAAAGTAAGTTTTCCAATTTTTTGTGACTTTCTGACACCAAATACTAGTCGAGAAGTGATTAGCAGTCCGATTTATTCATGTAGGACCATTATTTGACTTCATTGCGGCTATATTTGAGTACATTTGGGTACATTTGGGTAATTAGTCGGACCACTATTTATTTTATTAAAACACGTTAAAGGTGTTATGATAAATTAACTGTTGGCAATTAATAGAGCTTTAACAATAGAAAATGACCAAGAAGTTAAAAGATCTTTCCACTGATATTGCAAGTGTTATACATACCTGTGGAAATACTGAACAGTATCTTATAACGTGAAGTTTTAAGTGGGAAAGAGAAATAAAGGAACATAACTTTTCACTGGAGTCTAATACATTAATCAATCAACTAAGCATCCTTTTCCTCATATTAACACATCTCTATGATTATTTAATGCCATTTTTTGCTTGAGTTATTCTTCTCTTACTTTCTATTCCACTTCCACCATCACAGTTTATATTGCTTCCCAAAATAAACAAAGTATTCCCCCGCTTAAGTTCCTGTTGCCTGATATATTTTTATTTCAGGATTTACTTCTCATTATAAATCATCATTAACTTTCTAGGTCTATATTCTCCACCCTTTTCAACTAATTTGTTTACCAGTTTTTGTAATGTTTCTTCACTATCTGTAACAGGAACAATATCATCTGCATATCGAATATTTAACATAACTTTACCATTCACTTTAATTCTTCCACTACTACTTACAGCTTCTATCATCAAAATTTCTGAATAAACTTTATGGTGTAGGAGAGAGCACACACCTTCCCTAACTCCCGGTCTAACCTTAAACTAAATAGGCTTCGGGAACGTAACCTGTTTGACTGACTACTAAAATAATTTTTCTGGATGTCAGCTTTTTCACAATAAAAGCATTTTAATTTTATTATTATCATGATACTTTTATCTAAACTGTCATCAAGGGAAGGTTAGGTTTAATTAGGTTAGGTACAGTGATGACAAGCAAGGTTAGGTTGGGTTAGGTTAGAACGCATAAGAATAGGTTACGGTAAAGAACAAAATCTTCATGTTTCTACCAAAACAAAACTCATTAACCTCAAGAACAACTTAAACCCTCACCCAAGGTTGCTGCCATAACCTGAACTTTGTGAAATATAAATTAACTAACACAGTACTATATACCAACCTTTATTGTTGAGAAGATACATTATACCATCAGAAATCCTGGATCTCCCGGTAACTGGTGTCTCAGGTCCCGGTAACTGGTGCTTCTGTTCACTATTAAAAATATTGTACACACATCAGTGGTCTCGTTAACTAAGTCTGCTCTATAACAACGTTCTACCCATATAGCCTTATATTTGTGTGCCTTGGAAATTAATGATAATGTTGTAATCTTCCTGAATGCTGTACTTTTGTCCTTTTATTTTTCTTCTGGCGTGTGGGCCGCCATAAGCTTGGTCTTGCTGGGACATGTGGTGCCCCGGTGGTCCCGCACTGGGCGCTTACCTCCCCAACCCGGCACTTATTGGCAGGGTGTATCGTTGACACCTGTAACACCGTGTAAGTTTGGCAACATACGGTTTAATTGGGATGGTTTCCCATCCCAGTCGTACTTCTTTTGGTGGTCTTGGGGAAGCCGACCCAGAGCCGCTATACTGGTCAGCTTCTTGGTAACATGGAATTGGTTATCGAGTAGTTCGGCCAGCTCGTCTTGTTCGAGGTGTGTAATTCGTCGTGGAAGATCACTCCCATCACCAAATTGTCCTCTTCTTGGACTTCAATCAGGATTTTTTTTTTTCGGACGTCTGCGGACGACATTCGTAACCTCCTTTATCCCTGAGGAGTCCAAAAAACTTCCTTGGGACAAGGAGGTTTCTTGCAGGGATGTCCTTAGACGGGTACAGCCTTAGTTGTTCCCACGTCAGGGTCATGGCAACGTGGTGCCTCGGGGGAAGAGGTGCAGGCCTCAACGTGTTCCGGATGTTTCTCAAGTGCTGGCTTTTGGCGGGGCGGGGACTTGGTTCTTTGTTGGCCGATTTAGTGCTCAAATGAGCTTCACCTATAATTTCAAGTAAAAAATTAAATAAAACATAAAACAATAATAATTTAAAATATAACACATAAACTGTGACATATATCCATTTGTTCGTCATTTTAAAACTTCTTTAGTGATATTAAATAATTATTCAGGGCCTGTGACCAGCCAACCGCCGCCACTTTCAACGATATTTCACTACGCACCCAGTAGTTACATGTTAATATATTTTTTTTGCAAGTCCAAGTTCTTCTTTCAGTTATACTCACCACATTATAATAAATATTTTGATTTGCACCAAAATACACTATTTTAAACCTCTATATTTGTGCACCAGTATCACATTTTACATCAAAGATATAGTATACAGGTATACTGAAGCACATACGCAAGGAATTATCAAATAACCAAATTAGGTATTCCTTGGTCATACGTCCTGAGTCATGTTCCAATACACGACAGTAGGATTTTTTTTTTTACTGGAGTTAGCCCACTCCACTACATCAAGGCCCCGGGTGGGGGGGGGAGAATTATAATAAACTGATAATTATGATTATAATAATAATAATGATGATAATAATAATAATAATGTATGTACGTATGTATGGACTAATAGTCTAATACAGACAGCATAGTAATATTTATTTGCTCAGAATTTATGAAGTACTTCTCCAAACTCTCTAATACATAATACCGTACATGTATTATGGCAGGAAGCAATAGTGAATCCTCGGAAGTTAGTTAATTATTTACAGGCGGTTAAATATTTAACAGGTTGATATTTTGATCCTTTAACTATTCACATACAAACAATAAATACAGTATGTGTTTTCATGTTTAGATGTTCTTTATCGAGTTAGTTTTCTTTCGTCTTCCTGTATAATTCGTTTCGATTGTTTAGTCTTTTTTATAATTCTATCATTCTATATACGTTTATCTTCTTTACATTCTATCAGTTTCAATCTTTCCTATTCCCCTATTCTCTTTCTTTGTCTCTCACTCGTTGTCTTTCTCATTTCTTCCTCTCCTCTTTCTATTTTGTCTCATAGCCACAAAAGGATTATAATAATAAAATGTTTTATGATAATTATATATTTCAATATCTTGTATATGTATTGAAAGTATATCCTATCAAGAATCATCGGGCCATTTATACACACAAGTGACACCAAATACCACAGAAAATATCGATAATATGATATTTAGTAACAATTCTGTAATGGTGATGGGCTTTCCCCCCCCCAGTCCACAGGGCCCATGGGAGGTAACACGACTAAGATATTAAGACAGCAGATAACACCATCACATGTAGGTTAGACATTACAGTTTATTTCACCTGAAGTTTAGACACCTGATAATTTCACCTGAAGATTAGACACCTCAGCTTATTTCACCTGAAGATTAGACACCTCAGCTTATTTCACCTGAAGATTAGACACCTCAGCTTATTTCACCTGAAGATTAATTACCCAAATGTTACCTGGAGGGGTAGACGTGGCTAATCATCAGGTGAAATAAACGAGATTGTCTAATCTTCAAGGGAACTGACAAGAATATAACCTAACCAAATCAAGTTTCGACTATATTTTTAGGTTAGGTTAGATTAAGTTAAGTTAGGTTAGGTTAGTTGACATTCAGCCATCAAAAATATTTTAGTCAGACCCACTGTTAGGACTTTACGGACTCAGGGGGGGAGGGGGGTGGTCACAGGACAGTAACTGCTAGTAGTATCATTACATTATTACCAAAGTCAGCACCTGATAAATGATATCCAGTACAGCATATATACACACTGAGACTGACATAATAGTTATGGTAAATAATAATATTGTGGATGTAGTTAACAGTCCTCAATGACTATCTATTTTTGTTCTATATATTGGAAGGATTTACAGTAAAGTGGACACAAGTTTGGCGAATCAAACCCATATTTAGGTCAGGTTATTTCGTTATTACTGGGTTAGTTGTTTAAATTACCATGTTTAGGTTAGGTTAGGTCAGGTTATTTCGTTATTACTGGGTTAGTTGTTTAAATTACCATGTTTAGGTTAGGTTAGGTCAGGTTATTTCGTTATTACTGGGTTAGTTGTTTAAATTACCATGTTTAGGTTAGGTTAGGTCAGGTTATTTCGTTATTACTGGGTTAGTTGTTTAAATTACCATGTTTAGGTTAGGTCAGGTCAGGTTATTTCGTTATTACTGGGTTAGTTGTTTAAATTACCATGTTTAGGTTAGGTTAGGTCAGGTTATTTCGTTATTACTGGATTAGTTGTTTAAATTACCATGTTTAGGTTAGGTTATATAGGTTTGACTTACAAAATACTCTTACATGGAATGAATTGACTGAACTGTACATACCTGAATTAAGCAAAAGCAGCTACTGTGTTATGTATTAAACTGTGGCACAAAGATTACCGCGATTCTAGTTTTCTAACCCCTTGATATTTGGGGTTATGGTGGACGAACCTGGAATATGTAAATATGTGACTAAAATAAAATAAAAAAGCTTAGAAGCAGAAATGGGCAACACACATGGTTACTGATTCAAGACAATAATTTAATATTTTGTACAGGCCGTTGTTTTGTAAAGCAGGACGTACTGTGGCATTAATTGACCTAAGTCAGCTTCTACTACATACCTCAGATACCATATATGGATCACTACCATAAATGACATGGATTTTTGTTCTTACTGAGTCAGTTAGATTAGGTCTGACTGTGTTAGGATAGATTACATTAGGCTTAGTACTTCAACTAGGCTCATTTATGTTACATTTGATTAGGTTAAGGTATGTTTAGCAGTGTAGTGTCTGCTTGGTTGCACTATGGTTTTGTTAGGTTGAGACGGGTTAAGTTACGCGAGTCACCATTTGGTTCCTGTACGAGAAATAAGTTGGTGAGGTCACTGTTACTTGAGGAAGCTTACCGTACACAAGGGACAAAATAGGAAGTGAGAAAGTCTAGCAAATGGTATCATTAAGAAGACACTATAAAAATAGATGAGCCAAAATCTGGTTATCTGTTGAAAGGACATGAATGGAGTACAATAATATATGAGGCAGCCCATTTAATGGTACCCAGGTGACTGTGGCTCCTCTAAAGAACCACTAACACACATAACATGCATTAGGCCATGGATCAAATTGGACCACTGCCTCACAGACCCCACTTTAACCTAAGATTGGGACCGAGTCTAAATGGGTCCTATTTCTAATACAGTACAGTAGATTAGGTTGGGGCTTATCAAGATTGGTGCCAATGAACCTGTAAGCCAAGCATCATACACTGCAGTGGCAAACTCATCAAAATAGTAAACAAACTTTTAGAAATGTATCATTGGAATGTGCACATCCACAAACACATCCATAAAAGGCAACCTATAATTTGCTATTGATATGATTTTCATGCAATCTATCACTGTAGAAAATACAAAGGCAGTAGATTAATACAAATATCTTCAATATCAGTTAAAATACAGGAAAAGCCCATTAACATGAACAAAAGAGTATTGGTTGACAAGACTTACCGTAAGTCTTCAGGTTTAACCACCAAGTAAAATGTGATGGTACTGTATTCTTTAAGAGTGGAGGACAAAAGACCCCTATATTTGACTACCAATTTTACATCTTCACCAATTAAACTGTTACTGTACACCTTTCCTATCCAGTTTATATGAGAATGACAAAGATTGAATTATAGGACTTTTAATCACATAACAAACAATAATTAATACCTGATCAACCTTTAATAAAGAGCCTCTTCTATGATATATGTCTCTGTTTATAATATGTACTGTAATCCTTTATTGAAACATTCTTCCCCCTCATGTAATTATCAATTCTCTCTGACCAAACCTTCAGCTCTCCATATCACCTCATTCCATGGCATTCTTTTCCTGTGTCCATGTCAACATCATAATAATACTCCAATTCTTAGCTTCATCAATGAGTTCAACGAATAAACATCCTGGTTCATTCACTTACTGTGAGTATTTTTATCAGACCACAATAATATAATTTATGGCATATTTAATTATTGGTCACTCTTATTTCAGCACGGTACAACATAATCTACTCACTATACACGACTTAACTTGTCCTTATTGTATCTTCATCACAAATACCTTCCCAGAAAACTTAATTTCCTAGACCAGACTACACATTCTACTGCCATAGATCTCATCACTTGACTAGACATTCTGGAGAAGAAAAATGTACTGTGTTGCACACTACAAATCTCTACATACCTATTATATTCATCACTCATCCCAAAGCTCAGACATTTTCAACTAATCTTCAAGATTTTTTGAATTCAGCTTCTGTTTTAACATTCTTTCTTACAACAGTAACTATGCAAATCCTCCTGTAGTTACTTTTTTCATGCCATCAATTTAAAATCATCATTAATTGTATTTGAATTCTTACAATATTCTGCTTTCATACTGTACACTCTCCCCAAATGCTTCCTTTTTATCTCCAAATTCTACTTATTCTTTACTAATGGTTAATCTCACCCCAACACTTTTACTGGCTGTACAATCCTCCATCAACATCTACATTGAACAAACATGAGAATATATCCCTGTTTAGCTACATCATACACTGTACATAAATATAGTGCTAGTAACTCACACAATTCTGTATATATAACTTGTCAGTGGAATTAAAATGCTATTGTCTTTTACAATTCCTATTAAATGTATGTATAACATAATAATAATATAATCTGGTTACTGGTACAGTACAATATATGATTAAGATGGACTAATTGTCTATTTGGCACTACAGAGGAAGATTAAATACTGTTTTCTCAGTGGTACTGCATCTTCAAAAATGCAAAAGATGACTATTATAGTAAATGCCACATCACTCTTGTAGTGATACACCAGTAATGAAGAAGTAATGTTAGTAAAGTATTCAAAATAATTCAATACTGAACCAAGAATTTAACATAACTAATACATTACAAACACCTTAGACTATTAGATTGTTTATTTGAGGGAAACAAACATCACCAAGAAAGAAATTATTGAATATTCTTTAGTTGAGGAAAAAATGAAAATGAGTAAAGTCCTCTGAAAATAATGTTGAGTATATTAATGACGGTCAAAGTCTATAACCACAGACTATCAAACAATCAATGTACTGCAGTTATGTAGTTCAAACAGAGGGGCAAAATTCCAAAAATAAATTTAGAAGAAAAACAAATTTAATTAATTTACTGTTTTTGTTCTTCCAGTGTCAGCAACGTCAAATTTATCATTATAACGATGTATGAACGTGTGTGAATCCTGAATGAGAGGCAAATGACAACTACAACCACTGGTGTTGACAATGACTACTGACAGACATGATGCATAAAGCATATAAACGGGAAGAGCACTGGAGGGACTCGTGGATGGACCCACATAACTTATGTAAACAGCAACAGACACACATTTTACAAGTGAAACTAAAACATTTGTAACAGAACTTAAAATTCACAAAACACACCTCTAGGGGATATAACTCATACATATAACTAGGATGATCAATAATTGGTCTTTTACTGTTAAAACCCGGTTGAAAAAGAATCCCTCATGTTCAAAAATGGGAAGGTTAGTTCATTAACTCTTAACACCTTGTGTACGGGGTCCCCTCTGTGCTGAATAAAATCATCCAGCGCAAGTCAAATAAAATATTAAAAGTGGCATCTCTGTAGTGAAGGGGTTAAGAGGAGTAAATGTCAACATGTGGATTTAAAAGTGCCTAAGCCATGAGTTTTAAAAATAAAGAATATATAACCAATAAAAAGATTTGAACATAAAGGCAAGTAAATGATAATGTTAAAATTAATTAACATTATAGAAATTCATATGTGACAATAAAAAGTAAATAGAAAAAATATTACTCAATAATAAAACTTCTAGTAGTTAAATGTAAATATAATAAGTAATAAAATCTATACGGTAGTTATAAACAAAACTACGTATAGTATTCAGTTTTCCTAAAATTTTCTCAATACAGTACAGGTATACCTACAAGCTCAACTAAACCATAGAAACTGTCTACACCAGAAATGTCCAGCATCAGCATTTCACAATACATTCCTGAAAAGAAAACTAAGACGTGCACTAGCGGCAACTTTCTTGGGTACTCCTCCTAAGGCTCTTTATATTGTGTCAGTCTAATCATATATTAATCCAAGATCAAGAAATACTGTACAATGACCAACAACAAGTTACAAAAGATTCATAATCAACCAGAGCCATCTTTATCTGCATTACAATAGTTGTTAAAAATATACCTCAAATGTTATCACCATTATTTTCTGTATACAGGTTATCTCCTAAAGAGCTACATCTAACTTGGGGAGCAACAGACACCTGTTTCCTGTATCATAGTTTTCAATTTTATTTCCCAACTTGACGCTATATTTCACTAATAGTTAAAGAACTATAGTAAAACTCTATCATAAGACTTACATTATCCCTGCAGCAGCTATAAAATGACACTCACATCTGCATTTATCAACTTCCTAGGCCAGAGATGATAGCCCAAGTCTGACTGGAAGTTAAGAGCTCTGGCCAGTCCAGAATTTGATAGATCTGGACTGAGCAGCAAGATGAGAACTTTAGCCTGACCAGATATTGACAGCTCTGACATGACTGGAAATTTACAGTTGTGGCCTGACTAGGAGCTGACAGCCATAACCTGACCACAGGTTGACAGGTCTGCACTTGGTACACTCTCCATATGATGTTCCGTATCACTTATAAATGCTAAGACACACAGCTGACAAACTCATAACAAAGGATGGATAATCTCCCACTTTTTTCTGTATGCTGCTCTTATAGAAGTACTGTAAGTAATTGAAGAATATCATCTATGTAAGAGTTCATTCAGAATCAAGGCTACAATCAGAGAAATTCACACACATGTATATAGCAAGAGATAGCGTGGAGCAATATTTTTGACACATTTCTCACCTGATAACGCCAAGAGATAAATGTGACAAAAGGTGGAAAAAATCATCCATTCTTCTATGACAAAGACACTATTCTGCTCCATGTTTACTATAAATATCAACACACAGAAGAACTACTGGCTTCTGGTGCTCATGAAAGCACTAACAAACAGAAGTAAAGTGAATGATTTATTTGTCCTTCAGGTTCATTTATCTGGCCAATAAACCAAACCCACAACTACAGTACCATTTGTTTACTGCAGTGCATTCTTACCAATTCTCCTGAGAAATACATACAGTATACTTTTCAAATCAATGCATAAAACTACTATTTATATTTACAATTCATAAAATGGAGAAGACCCAAAGGCTAATCATTATTTAACCATACTGTACTGTACATACTTGAAACATTATTAGTCTTTTCCAGGTCAAAGTATTCAGTGGTCCGAGACGTGCACGTTCCACCGGCAAATGGTTGGAAAAGTTGAGAGGCGGTGGCATCAGAAGTCCTCTCTACCTTGATGCATTTGGGGTCTCTGATTTAGAGGATCAAAGTTGTATTTTCTTGTTATAATTACTGATCACTGAAGGTTATTCAGCTGACAACGGAAACACATAAAAAAAAATGCAAACTGAAAACACAGGTTCATTTAGATTCATGTCTTCGGGTTATACACCTGATCAATTTTTGTCGGTGTTTCTTTTCTTTTCATCAACTGGTAGCTGATAAACTTAAATAAGACATTTGCCTCATTGTTGTAGCAATCAGGCACACAAGTTGTAAATGACAAATTACTGTAACTATGTCACACAGCCTTTGTACAGGTAATTTAAGTAGGATAAAAACAATTATGGCCGACCCGACCCTGGGTGTTTCCTAGAGCGCACTGCAGTAAATTAATGATGACATAATTATGCTAAGACCTCACTGAAGAGCAACAACACTTCATGGGCTGTTTAGCATTTCCACACTAAAATTTTATCTTCCCTAATTTCCCACTGTACTTTAAAGATATTTTTTTATCTTTTAAAAGATCATACTTCCATTTTTTATCTTCATTAACTCCTTGTTTTCACTTCATTTCTGTATCCTTTAACTGTCGCCTTTTAACTCTTGTCACCTTCTGGTGCTCCACAACTCTTACTTGTCATTCTGTTTTCACTTACTGAGATTCTCCTCCATTCTTATATGATAATTCTGTTGGTTAATGCAGACAAGTGATACTTGCTTATATGACTGACAAACTAAAATGAAGAATCTCCAGCAAATGTTCCGAGTACTGCTGTTCATATTGATACTTAAAGAAGCTAATAGAGTCCATATCTACATAACCTTACAATGAATCTACACATCATAATACAGTATTCAAAGTGTGGAAAAAGTTTGTATTTCATGTAGAAGTTTTAAAAAAGCAGCCTCAACACAACCTGGAGACACTCCAACTACTGTACTCCAAAATATCCTCTGGTGAAGATACATTTTCACGCTGGATCATTGAGGAAACTGTCTAGCTCACTTGTGTCCTGTTCCAAGTCCACCTCTTCTAACTTCAGTCCCTGCTCATCCTCTGTGCTTGGGATTCTTCCTGTAAATGTAGAAAACGAAAATAAAAACAACTCGTAAAATCCAATACGTGATTATACTTTTTATCAAGACAGGAACCTTACAGCAAAAAAGTACTATAAAGATCTGACAGTAAAAAATAATAATATACTGTACATAGTTTTTAAATTTTACAACCTTTTTCCCACTACTGTGTACTGCAGGGTAACTAGCATCAAAAGAATACAGTCTTATTTCAATCCCATCTATCTATTGTCTCTGACCAACGTGACATTTCGAAAAGACAAATTGATGCCACTGTCTCTCATCATACACGCTACACTACTGTTTCCTGGAGGTCCATCACTCTCCCTTCTTCTCCATCCAAAATACCAGAGCTATGTTAAATGTTGATGACTTCAAAGATTTACCAGATAAATGAAGACTGGTGTGTTACTACTCACATCTCACTGATAACCTAAACTAACCTAACCTAACCTAAAAAAAAAAATATTACCATCAGGACTTACTTGTTACATGACCCTGTTCTTTGTAATATTTAATATCTTCACTGAACTGATCTGAGAAGACCTTTTCTCTCTCTTTCCTCTCATCCTCTTTGTGCTTCTCCAGTGTCAGCATCTTGGCTTGGTGAGTCACTGACAGCTCATCTGGTGATGGGAATTCCATAATGTACAACATCTTGTAACTCAGAGGCACAATAATACTGTAAAAATTAACCCATTTTTGTCATACATCTATGGAGATCCACACTCCAAGAACAAAAGTTTTTGCACTGTATACATCACATTCAGGTGCTGCTGTTTAAAAAAAAATCCTAAATGTTTTAGAAATGTTATCTATAATATTACACTAACTTTCCTTCACTAAAAAGATGCTTCATTACTTGAACTGGGTTGCAAGGCAGTAAAACCCAGTATCCAGCAGGGTAAATTAAAATTTTGCATGTGTACGCTAAAGTAGGGAGTCTAGAACATCAAACCTCATGGCCACAGGAGAGGAAAACACTCACATGTACAGTTTTCCCGTGACCCTACAATTAATGTGGTGAGGTAAATCATGTCACATTAAGAGTGGCAAGGAGGCTGAGTGAGGTCACTATGTTTACACTCATTGTTTCCTGCAGTAAGAGTGGTCATCCCACTGCAGTTCACCATCTGACCTGACTGTTTGGAAACATTGCCATCCAATAGATCTTCACAGTGCAAGGTAACCATCAGACTAGATGCTTAATATATATCGGCAAAACCTAATTTTTAATGTGTTGGTTTCATCATCCACTGTCACAATATTAAATTAAAAGTGAAGACAAGATGGACTCCTAACTTTTAAAGCTTGACTCCAGCGTTGCATGAAGATAATAAGGACTGTTTAGGAATATTCACCCAAAGGTCCCAGACACTTAAAGAAATCAAATGCCCAGAGATATAATAATATGGACCAATCTTCCATAAGAACCATAGTAACCTTATATAATATTCTAATGTCTTTCTCATGACACCCACCCATACAAATGTCACACAACTCTTTATGAGAATTACGTTCAAAATATTATATCATAAATGAAGCGCCAAACTGTATATATAAGACTCACTTTTAAGGGAATTAAGTCTGTGGGTGTGTTTTTCCCGTGCTAAAGCGAGACTTAGCCGGAGGTCAAGTGTTTGTTCTTGGAGAGAAAGTTCTTCATCTAGATCTTCCAGCTCCATGAGGCCACCTTCAACCTCCTCAAAAACTCCTCTCATAGAACCTAGTGAAACACGAGGAAATGTTTACAATTAATAATAACAATCATGTTTTGTAAGTGGTCTTCAATAAGTTGAGCAATTCTAAGTCTAAATGATATTGTTCTACTGTAGTCAACAATGTAGAAGGCTTTATTATTTCATACAATTTCCTGCTCGATCTGAATAAAAATAATATCATGCAGAGTTAGGACTGAAAGGGTCAAAACATAGGGGAAGATGTCATAGAGTATAGTACTTGTACCTGATGGAACAAAGGAACATTTTATTTACATCATGCAGAGTTCTCACTAAGTGTTTGGATGGAATGTCTGAGGGTCAATAGGACTGTGTTTCCCATACTGTAAACCATAAAACTAAACGGAATAAACTACAGCTACTTTAAGTGAAGATATGAATACAGATGTGTTCAGAGATCAACTAAAATCAAATTAAACAAAAAGTTCTCTAACTAGATGAATTAGTATCTCGTTTCTGTAACCAAAACATCACTTAAGAACATAAGAAAATAAGGAGTCTGCAATAGGTTGGTTGGCCTGTGCATGGCAGCTCCTGTCGAGAGTTACTACCACTCTCTATCGTCCATGAATCTATCTAGCCTCCTTTTGAAACTTTCCAGAGTTCCAGCACTTCCTACAAAGTTGCTAAGCTTGTTCCACTCGTCCACCACCCTATTTATGAACCAGTTTCTTCCTATCTCCCTCCTAAACCTAAACTTGAAGCAATCATACTTGGTGATAGCAAGTAAAAAATGAAAGCCTTATCACACTACTGATACATAAACCCTCATATAAGTATATTCAACTCACCTATAGTTGCCAACATGGAGTGCAACTGAGCCATAATGTTAGGTAAGTGAGCCAACAGTGAGTGAATTTCTGCCATCTGACTGTGTTGACTCTCACATTCATCTGCCAAGGTAGTTATCGCCCCATCAATATTCTGGAAACAAAACTGGGTCGATGAGAACAACATCACAAACTAATACCGGTATATTACCTTAAAAATATACAAGTGATTAGTCGAAAATATTAATAAAGAAATACTGAAGTTAATTAAGAACAATATAATCTCGTACATCAACACAAAATGACACATAAGATAACAGTATTACAGTATAACCAATCACAAGACAACCATTTATTAAGATAATCATTAGCCCACCTGAGCAACTTTAGCATTTTGTTCAGCCATATGATGCATGGTGGCCCACTGTGTCTGGTACATCTGCATGAGGTCAGAGCCGGCAGCCAGGTTCATGTTAGACTCGGTGGGGGTCGTCCCTTGTCTCTCTCCCACCGACAGCCTCTGCAGCCTACAGAAAATCATGATGAACCCTATTGACTGACCTAGAAATTAATATACTCTACCATAATATACTGTATAAACAAATGAGAATAAACTAAAGGCTCGTCTGATTATTAATATATGCGTGGAATAAATAAAAGCAAAATCGCGAGCATTACAGAGTACCACGGTACCATAAAGGACTAATGCATACAGACACCATATAGTGATGGTACAGTACTACAGCAAGTAATTTCATCATAACTGTAACAATAAGCTAAAATATCATATTACTTTTATCCTCTTTGCCACTGATCGGCTCATTAGCTGCTTGGGAGGTCGGTCACGTAATGGTTGAGAAAAATTTAATGCACGAGTAGGGATTAAATCTTTGATAGTCCATGGATAAAGAAGAGCGATAAAAGAGGGAAGAGGGTTAAGTAAGGAGGCCATTTTTAAGAGATCTTCCAGTTTTTTGCTTGTTAGTAAATACAATGCAAACCTGTTGTAAGAATAATTATAGAACAAACTTATACATATCAAAATCAAATCTGAAATCTCCATAGACAGTTCCCTGGTCCATATTGTTGAATTGCACTGAGAAAGCTACAGTGGTGAATCATTTTTTACCTCAGAGGACACCAAATTTAACCTATCTACGCTTTACTTTGACCATTATATTACATTTGGTTGGTTCGTGCCATCGAGTTGTCAGATAATGGTTAAAATCTACATAAAACAGATGAAGCACAATTTCCTGCTGCCAACATAACATTAGGTATATTTAAGAGCATAATGAGGCAACTTAACCAACCATACTGATAGAAAATTTGTTTATATTGGAAAGTAATCATCATATACACTTCTAAATTTGCTATATAATGTATTTACAACAGTATAAAGGAAAATGAAGTCTCAAAGTATTCCATCTTTGCAAGGAGAATTAGCATTTCCTATTGTGTATTATTTTACTCAAGCCAACTACAAAGTCCCTGTGTATTATAACAATTAAACTCACCCTGCTGTAATTCCATCTTGAACCGTTTGTATATTTTTTCTCAGAGACTCAAACATTTTATCAATTAATAATAGTTTTTACTAGTGATCAATGTCTATTACATCCAGATCCTCGCGCACACTATTCTGTTCCGATCACGATGTTGACTTTGGCCTAGAGACTCTTAAATATTTTATATCTTTATTTAAATATATAGAATTATTTTGAGTAATTTAATTTATTTGATGTTATTTATATTGAATTAATTTTTAAGTTTTGTTATTTTTATTTTAGTTTTATCTCTTAATGTTATATGTTATAGTTGGTAAGGGGATTGGGACGCGGTGTTTACCTCCCTGGGTAACTCACTGCGCCTGCGTCGACCTTCCCGCCACACCGTCCAAGTTAACTCACTCCTTCATATTTTATCAAATTCTTACCACATTTAGGTATTGTACTTCATCATTTTAACTATCAGCAGATGTTGATTTTCATATTGTAGTAGTACGAATGTTATTTTCAGGAATTTAAGGTTGTGGTTAGCTTTAAATGGTGTTTATGTGTGGTAGTGTTGTGATGGTTCTGGGTGTGTGTCAGCTGTGGTGGAGCCAACGTGTACTGGACGGTCTCGCCCTCCTCACCATACATATATTTTTCGTCTTTATTCACGTTTTTTGGACCACTTACACATACTACATCAAACTGAAAACAGGTAAGGAGTTGTGTTTTTCATGTGTCATATTAGAATTAGTGTAGAAAATTAAATTAAAGCTTAAAATAGGAAGCCCTAGGTTGTCAAAACAGACGTGCTGTAGTGTGTTACTGTATCTCTAGTTACCGCTTTATGGTTCTGTAACATTTGCATTTTTGTATATAAAAATTCTAAACTCTTATGGATTCATTGCATAGGCTAAGTATTTTCACCGATTGTACAGTACTTGTGGTCTGTTATTTCCATATTGTGGTGGGTAGCAGTTGTCATTGTCACCACTGATTGATGAAAACCCAGTCAGTTGTGGTAATATTTAAGAATTAACCAGCCACCTAAGGACAAATATCGAGGTAATTATCGGTTTAGCACATGACCTGCAGTTAATGATGAAAATAGGTTCTTATATAGAGTTTAATTCTAAATAATTTTGCTTTGGTGTTGTGTGCAAATGAGTGGTTATGGATATACTGTAGGCAGTGGATATTTTGCCGTGACAGTTAAGTTCCTACTCATGCTATTTTACCGTGAGTCTGCTCTGATTGGCTGATAGTCCATTGCCGACGAACAGCACGAGAACTATATTTGACCGTGACTTGTGGCATTTGGCATTTATTTTTCCTCGAGTTGATCGTTGTTTAGCTATAAACATACCTAACCATATATATGTTGTGCATGGAACTTATTATAAAAGAGGCGACATTTACTAGAACGTAATAGAATCTGACCTAACCAACCAAAGAAACCTACCTAACCTTACTTAACTTCCTAGCTGGGAGGATCGGGCCCCCGTCATATTAAACAGACAGTACTTACCCAATCAAAGTGTAATCACGGTAAAATAGCATTAGTAGGAACTTAGCCGGTCACGGCAAAATATCCACTATGTACACTGTATGCCCACTCCCCTTCCATCCAAAAAATTTGAAGTCCAGAAAGTGAACAGGGTTTTGAAGCAGAGGGAAAATGTTGCAATTCCTCTGCCAATTTATTTTTATTAGTGAGGTAAGAAATTAGTTTCTTTATATAGAGAATTTCCCTGAGGTCGCTCATTTCCATAAGTGACAGCTAAAGTAATAAAGATATTATCCCTTGTTTAATGATGGGGTTGTGTTCCTGACAACCTAACGCCTCAGCAAGGTTATCACTAAACGAGGGATAGTACCCGTGGACTCTAATGTGGCTTGTAATAATTTTTCCACAACTTTTATAGTTTTATTACATGTGTCAACAACAAAAACAACAGACCATCTAATAGGCCACCTCATCCCTGGTTTTCCCCCATCATAGTGTGTCGATCTATCGCTAGACCGAATTTTGACCTAACATTAAGTAAGAAAGGGTGTCAAATTTTTTTGGTGCTAAACGAGGGACACCTGTGAACTTACCAAAAACATGTAAATTGAGAGCAGATTATATGAAATACACAGAATCCAACTTAACTAAAACCCTCTACTCAAACTGCAGAGTCTGCCATGCACAACACAAACCATCTAACATCCTCCTGCCCATTCCCAACATAATGCAGATAACTCTTATAACATGACTTCTACAAGAGACTTTGGGAGGTAGCATTTAAAGTGGCTGGGTATGTCAGAAACAGTACTGTACCTACACAACACAATATCAACACCTAACACACACTTGTGTATCTTTGTATTTAGTTCAACACCATCTGTAACTGTTCTTGTACTCAGTTACTAAGAAATTGTTACTTTTGTGCAGAGTTTGTCCATAATCTGATTTTTCATTTTCATTACAATATTGTATACTATACCTGTATTTCTGAACAATTTATCATATCTTATTTTGCATGTTCTCTCACTATTAATTGCTAATATTAAGTATTCTCTTTTTCAGAAGTTTTAGGGCACCATGGATTGCCTGGAGAGGCTCCTGGGCAAGCTGCCTCCAGTCCTGCCGAGCCTTAAAGATCAGATCGAAGAATATCTCCTGACTCCTGAGGAACTACCCATCCACGACCCCATTTTTTCCCGTCGGTGGTTTCCCAGGAAACCGGATCCCACTCGCCTGTATGATATTTCTCTGTTACCCCCAAGTACATGTCTTGAGGTAGAGCGCGACCCTGCTACCGGTGAGATCACGGGACTGCGTGAAGTGCCAAACAAAGATGCTGGAGCCACGGCTAAAAACTCGCTGTCCATGAGGCGCGCCCCTGGACCTCCAGAGGAGACTGTTAGGGGATCCTCTACTAACTTCCCATTCTGGCCAGGAGGATTCCCAGAACCAGTTCTGGATAAAGAATCAGTTGAGGCAGAGTTTCAGTTGGATAGTAATAATTATCTCTCACACCACCCAAAACTCTCCCGAGGAATGATCTTTGAGGTACCAAAACAGCTGCCCGAGAAAGAGGAGAAGCCTACAGAGAAGGCACCCGAGCTTGTTGTGAGTATAACGGACATGCTGCAGGTGGATGAGAGTGTACTCAAGATCTTTGATGAGAAGGAGGAAAAGGTAGTAAAGAAAGAACTTATATTAACTTTTGAAAACTTGAATGAAGAAGATACTTCACTTGTTAAAAATTTCAACATAGAACCTCCTCCGAAAAAAGATGAATTTGTATTGAATATCAGTGATGCCTCGAGGTCTTCAACTATAGTGGTGAAGAATACAGAGTGGGCCGAAAATATTGACGTTAATGAACCAGTTGACGACTTTAACTCGCAAGTTCCTAATCCTGCTTGTAAGTATCCATTTGAACTGGACACTTTTCAGAAGCAAGCAATCCTACATTTGGAAAAACACGACTGTGTATTTGTTGCTGCACACACTTCAGCCGGCAAGACGGTGGTGGCAGAATATGCCATTGCGTTAACTTTAAAGCACATGACAAGAGCAGCTTATACCTCTCCCATTAAAGCTCTTTCAAATCAGAAGTATCGAGACTTCAAAGTAAAGTTTGATGATGTGGGCCTCTTGACTGGCGACATTCAGATCAACCCAAAAGCTTCCTGTTTAATCATGACAACTGAAATTTTGCAATCTATGCTTTACAATGGTAGCGATCTTATAAGAGATTTAGAATGGGTGATCTTTGATGAGGTTCACTATATCAATAATGCTGAAAGAGGACATGTTTGGGAGGAGGTGCTCATCATGCTCCCCAGTACTGTGAATATTGTGTTGTTGTCTGCCACTGTGCCCAACACAATTGAATTTGCAGATTGGATTGGCAGGATTAAGAAGAGAAAAATATACGTCATTAGTACCAGCAAGCGTCCCGTACCTTTAGAACACTTCTTGTACACCGGCACGGGAGGTAAGAGCAAAGACGAACGCTTTTTGCTGGTAGACGCTAATGGCAGGTTTATCAACAAGGGTTACAATGATGCCATGGCTGCAAAGAACGAAAAGAAGAAAGGCCACACGCTGCAGGGACCAAAGCAGGGCCGGCAACACATGGGAGAGAAGCAAGAGAAAAATATGTGGATTGGTCTCATTGATCACTTAAGTAAGAGAGACTTGCTGCCGATCGTAGCGTTCACTCTGTCTAAAAAGCGGTGTGATAGTAATGCTACTCAGCTGATGAGCCAAGACTTGACGACAAAAAGGGAAAAGGGAGAGATCTTTTCATTTATTAAAAAGTGCACAGACAGACTTCAGGGGACAGATAAAGAGCTGCCTCAGGTGATTTACATGAGAAGTTTACTACAAAAAGGTATTGGCATTCACCATAGTGGTATTCTTCCCATCCTTAAGGAGGTTGTAGAAATGCTGTTTGCTAAAGGCCTTGTAAAGCTTCTGTTTGCGACAGAAACCTTTGCAATGGGTGTAAACATGCCTGCAAGATGTGTGATATTTGATTCCATCAGAAAACACGATGGAAAAGCATTTCGGGACTTGGTACCCAGCGAGTACATCCAGATGGCAGGGCGTGCTGGTCGCAGAGGCTTGGACTCGACTGGAACAGTCATCATTCTTTGTAAGAACGAAGTACCAGAGTTGTCTGAACTTCACCATATGATGTTAGGGAAGCCTACAAAATTGGAGTCACAGTTCAAGCTGACATATTCTATGATCCTGAACATTTTGCGTGTTGAGAGCATCAGCGTGGAGGACATGATGAAGAGGTCTTTCTCTGAGGTTCTGAAGATGGCTAATGAGAGTAAGTATGAAGCAGAACTAAAACAAGCAGAAGAGAGACTCGATCAAGAGCCAGAATTTGAATGTATGATGTGTAAAGACATAGAAAAATATTATGCTTGTGCTAAGGAGTATGAAAGGCAGCGCAGGTATGTCTATGAAAACGTGCTTGGGTTTCCCGGTGTCATGAAGACGATGACTCCAGGGAGGATTGTCATCATATGCTTTAACCAGTATCAATTTCGCCTGGCATGCTTGCTGAAAATTGATGTGAAAGATAGAAATAAGCTGACTGTGCTTATCCTAAAAGATGGAAAAGAATCCATTTCCTTGACAAAAGAACAACTTAGGTTAAAGGAAGCCATTGCAGCTAGTCAGGTAGATTTTGATATATTGGAAAACACGTCAGAACACGCATCATTGGAAATGACTCCTCAGCATTTAGCAGCTATCACAAACAAAGTGATCAAAGTGAATGGGGAGAAAGTAATTGACAACATCAAAAAACGACAAATCCCACGATTTAGAGATGATCCACCTTCACCGTCTGTTATGGGCGTGATTAATGAATTGCAGCGTCTGAATGAGTCTGGTGGAGAGAATCTGTCCTATCTCGACTTGGTAAATGACTGTGGAGTTAGGGACTTGGCAGCTGTCACTGAAATTGATATCCTTAGAAATCTAAAACTAAGAGTTATGGAACAGTCATGTCTAGAGTGCACACAGTTCAGAGAGCACTTTGGTATTACCTTCGTAAAGTTGAGCCTTCAAGAGGAAATTGGTCGTCTCAAGTTCCTCATGTCAGAAGAGGCACTACAGCTCCACCCTGAGTACCAGATGAGAATCCAAGTGCTCAAAAAGCTTGGATACATTGAAAATAACAATACAGTAACACTTAAAGGTCGAGTGGCCTGTGAGATGGGTAACCATGAACTGATGGTGACTGAACTTGTCCTTGAAAATGTGTTTGCTGACAGTCCAGTTGAAATAATTGCTGCACTGTTGTCCAGTATGGTCTTCCAACAAAAGCATTGTAGTGATCCAAATCTGACACCAGAACTACAGAAGGGAATAAAACAGTTCCAGAGTGTGGCCAGTCATATTGGAGAGGTACAGAAGGCGTGTGGCCTGCCAGAGGCTGTTGGTGATTTTGTAGAGCAGTTCAATTTTGGCCTGACAGAAGTAGTGTACGAGTGGGCTCATGGGATGCCATTTAATAAGATAATGGAGTTGACAGACGTGCAGGAAGGAATCACCGTGAAGTGCATCCAGCGGTTAGACGAGACATTTAAGGATGTCAAGAATGCCGCCCACCTCATTGGTGATCCGAACCTTCGGGAAAAGATGGAGGCTGCCTCCACAGCTATCAAGAGGGACATTGTATTTACGCCCAGCTTGTACACTCAGTAACAAGTGAGTGCTCTTAACTGATTTCAGACTTATGAGCTTGCTATAAAACCATTTCTGTGCACAAGAGAACTCTCATTTTTATAGCCTCCTGTGCCATGTAAGACTTGTAAAATTGTAAAAAAAAAAAAAAATTCGTGCCAGAACCAAAGAATCGTGGAAATTAATGGTAAATAGCATTATTTAACTGGTGATAAGTGATGGTCAGTGTAATATATCCAGCATCAGAGCAGTTATGTATACTGGACTATATGATCGTAATCAACATTATTATTTATTCACGACACGATGTTCTTGCTACTGGTGACGCCTACATTACATCAGCCTTGTTATGTTTGGGCGTACTTCACTATGACATGTATTCAAGTACTGTACTGTATACTTTCCTATATCTATGCACTGTATAGTTTTTCCTGTCATGCTATATACATCAACTTCAGACACTGGTTAATGGCCCCTTTAAACCTTCAGCCAGCAAATCTCCAAATATTTACTTATATACATATGCTAACTTTTTATGTGCTTTTTTTTTTTTTTTTCCAATTTGAGACTTTGTTTAGTTACCGGGGTAAGTATAGTTCTGTCATATGCAAGGCTTTTAAAAATGACAGCCCTTAATTTTATCTGCCAGTACAGTATACGTAGTCTCTTACATTGGGTCAAGTATAAGGTCTTGGTCCCTAGACTTAATGAGTGCTGTACTGTACCTCTGATGTGAAAGCTTCTGAAATCTCTACAAGTACTGTACATAGTAAAGCAACATTTCTGTATTAAAACATAACCAAACTTTGACGTAACGTGGTATTTGATGAAATTTCGCAGCCGAAAAGAGTCGGCCAAGTCCAGTGTATTGACATGATATGACATGATAAATGATTGGCACGGTGTATCGCATGACAACCCTTTTGTCTCTTATGTTGAAAGTCCCGAACATTACCAACTGAGCAATGGTTCCCCCTAGAGACCTGCCACATGTATCATTATTTCCCCACACCTGGCAAAGGGGAAAAAATATTATCGGTTTTCAGTAAATAAAAACTTTAATACTGACAAGATATAGGTTAGGAATTTGCCTGCAACCATTGATATCTCTTTGACCGATGCTTCTCACAAGAAACCCTTGTCGTAGTTTTACGTTTTGCTATTTTCATTAATTAAAACGACTAAAACAGGGATATAATTGCTCAAATTAAATTTTAAGCTTTGGAAACTAATACAATATCCCTCTTGTGGTGAGGAAGTTCATCCTTGTTGAACAAGACACTTACATACATGGACAGGGATGGTTGTTTACACTACCTGATGGTGTCAAATAAGAGTGGTAGTGTTTTCTCTTCTCCGGCCAGGCCCACACCATCACAGGACAGGGCTGGGAAGGCTTTAAAAAATTATTATAAGTAAAGGCGATGTTTAACAATGGACATTATTGTTTATGAAAGTGCAATAAAGAAAATCTGATGGTATTGAGTATAATATTGACTAAGGAGCTGTATAGTTTTTAATACTATAAGGATAGAAAATTATGTCATAGAGGAAGGTGCTGCATTGAGGTATTTATTTAATTTCTTCCTCAATTATTACAGTGAGAAAGACTTAGACTGTATAAAATTTGTGGATTTGCATTAATCATGACATTATGATTTTCACATGTACTTTATTTTCAATATACCATTTTCATGAACTTGTTGTTTTAATATCCAGGAATTTTTTGTACCGTATGCATGATGTTTATATCTCAAGTGTTGTGTTGGGACAGCTTGTTTAGTGTACTCTTTCTCCTCTGCCCTTTAAGAAAGAGAGTAAGCATTGCAAGAAGTGACACAGCTCCTCCTCAACAATGTGTATGTTTGTCTGTCTGAGTAGTGAATGCGGACTACAATAAAATCAACACTGCTGCTGTGAAAATGAGTTTATTGACAATTTTCTATTAAGGTATATCATAACTTAAAGATATTTCATCAAGCTACAATTTTCTGTAACTATTCCTATTGTGATGCCTATATAAGAACATTTTATTATGCACTCAAACTTACTGTGCTGGGAATACGATACAGGATATATATTTTTTTATTAAAGTATTGCATCTTATAGTGACCTGATGACACCCAACAGGTAACATTAAGATGTTGGAACTTTTAACTTAGTGAAATTTACCATGTTCATTGGGATGAGATTTGGCATGATAGAAATTTACACTAACATGTTAAGAAAGGCATAACAAAAATTAATCATTCCTCACAAGTTATATTAAAAGACCTGGACACAGAACCTGACCAAGAGGAAGATACCATGCAGGGTGCCAGAACAAATGCTTATCCCCCAACCCTTAGCATTTATCAGTGATCAGTAACCCAGCAAAGGTTTATCCTACCATTGGCCAAGCACACACAATAAGGTCATTTTATTGTTGAGTGTACAAGTGCTAAATACAAGGTGAGAGACTCTAGTCCCAACTGAGAATCAAACCTGGGACTTTGTTTGCTGGATGAGTATTGTAGGACTGAACAAGGGCTGTGTCCTTCACCAGTATGCAATTTATCAGTACAGCTACAATGATACCTTCAGATAATGCACTTCTCTTCCCATATAATCTGTTAGATGGGGTTTCACAATTAAAGGATCTTCTATGTAACAGATTTTCATATCTACTGGTGTATACAGTCGAGTTCATTAGAGGAGGTTTGGCATCTAACGGACCTTCGGTATAACAGATTTTCCTCTCCATTACTGTAGTCTGTTGATGGGTGGTGCCAGGTTGTGTGAGGTGACAGAGATAAAATAGATACTGTTGATATCTTTAGTCTTGTATAGGAAACACCATAACAGAACATATACTATAAACATAGCAGGAAGAGACTGAATAATACCAGGTGAAGAATGAGTCTGTGTTTGCTCTTTACTCCGGCCATCCTGTGTTATAGCAGAAAAAAATTTAAAGAATAGATAATGATTCTACACCAGTGTATAGAAGCAAAACCAAAGAAAGCAGGAGCACTTGTAAGACTGATGAGTTTAAAGATGTGTTCATTAGTTATCCTACCAATATTCGTGATCACATGACCTCTACCAAGACCTACTGTAGGTAGTGTTTATTTATTTTGTCTATTGTGTTTACTTGAACAAGTGTGAGATAAATAAGGGAAAAGGAACCCTCAGAGAAGTGACATAATAGGGGAGATAAATGCAGGACAAGTGGAGAAAGTTATATGACAGCAAGTAAAAGTATCCACACACAGTTGTAACTTGAGCTATCATACCCAGTTTTGTTAATTGTTTTATTCCCTAATGAGAACTTATAAGGGTGAAGCTTCCATAGTTTTTAGTTGATGTTTGTTTATAATTTTATTAATTTTGCACAGTTCTAGTTATGGTTCTACATTGCATTATTCTCCCATATTTTCTATCTTAGGTTTCGGTTCTCTTTATCTTGATATACAATAGAGTGTAGTGATGTTAATGCAGTTTTTTAACAGTTATTCTTTGCCTTGTACTCACAGCAGCAGTAGTCAAGAATGGAGGAAACCGTGAGTGATCTGGTGATGGAGATACCTTGCCGAGCACCACAGATCAAACTCCTGGCCAGTCTCCTGGGGGAGGTGAGAGTACCGGCCGTGTCCTTGTTATAGAATTATTGTTTGTGGTTAAATTTACTTCCCAAAATATACTCATGAATTTATTTATCCAATCAAGTAAGAGTTCCATTTATAACTCCTCGGTATAAAGCATGAAGTCTGTGAAATCCTGCGTGTGATTTTTCTTGCTGGGGTTGTCTACCTACCTAATATAAACCATGATGAGGCCTTGTCATTTTCACAAATTTGTTTATTTTAACGATGATTCACTGTAAAGCATTTTGAGTCATTGTAGGTACAGGTACATCGTATTAATGAGTCACTTTTTATGGTACAATACATTTCCAAATAAACAATTGTGTTGGGTATTTCAGTTTGTATGATTGCCATGCAGCACTTTATACACTATTCCCTGTTATTCTTAAGGTTTCTGGGAGGGAAGTAATTTAATATGTTAGTTCATAATTATGTTTACACGTTATTTTGTTTTTTTTATTCCAGGATGAGTGTCCTTTACCAAGCAGTATATTTATGTACGGCCACAGCGGCACTGGGAAGACCTTGGTCACTACCGCTGTGTTGGAGAGGCTTGGTGTTTTAACGAGTCATGTTAACTGTATTGAATTCTACAACTCCAGGGTCATGTACGAGACCATACTCAATCAGCTCAGTGGTATGGGTCCTGTGTGTTAGTCATACTTAATAAGAAATAAATATTTTCAGTACAAACCCACAAGGTATTTTGATATACTGTCTCTGCACTACATATTGGTAACCAGAGTTTATATACAACTTGTAAATAATTTGCTTCTTCCTTTTACTGTTTCTTTTTCGTCTTAGTAGTTCCTCCTTTTCTTCATATTGTTCCTCCTTCCTCCTTGCCCTCCTTCTCCCTCCTCCAAACCCTTCTCCTCCCTCCTCCACCCCTCCTTCCTCCTCCTCCCTCCTCCACCCCTCCTTCCTCATTCTCCCTCCTCCACTCTTCTCCTCCTCTTGTCTCTCTCTAACATATATTGACCTACTTATCTGTCTGCAATTGATCATCAGTACAGTATACAATGAACAGTGTGTCTCATACAGAATGTTCCCTATGTCATTTTTTCCCTTCAGACATTTGTTCACATTCTCTTCATCTCGGTGACAGTGCAGTAAACATTCCTTCGCCCACAGGGACCGTACCATCCAGCAACAATAATTATTCGTCTTATGCATCGTGTGACAACCTGGGGGATTTTGTTGGGCACATTAGAAATATTGGAAGTAAAACGAAACAGCGGATGGCCATTGTAAGTAGAGGAGGAAGTACGAGTGTTGGTAATACCCGCATTATGTTTTTATTATTAGCTTTTATTAATCTATGGGTAATTGTATGGGATTTAATAGCAGCATTTTAGTCTACTGGTAACTGAAGGAATATAATTAGGTCTTTTCATAGTGGCATTTTGACACGTTTATTTTCGTAGGACAGAAGGAAATTTTGTATCTATAGGCATTTGAGATGTTGTAGCTAGATTTTTATACATATTTGTTTTAATATTTTCCTAGTTAAAGTAAAGACCACATCAGTATTTGAACATGACTTACGAATTTAGTTTCGTATTTTGTTTTTGTAGTGATTTTTTTATTTTATTTATGCGACAGGTGTTAGAACATAGTGAGCGACTGCGTGACTGTGATGCAAACATTCTACCAGTGTTGTGTAGGCTACAAGAATTAACTCGGGATGTAAATATTGTGGTCATCTTCTTGTCAACACTACCCATCGACAAGTTCCGAGCCGCCACTGGATTCTTGGAGCCGATCGTTATCCATTTCCCACAGTATACGAAAGGTTGGAACTTCTTCTACAGTACTTTTGTATGTGTTATATCACTTGACTGGTGGGTATATTAAAGGTATACCAGTAGAAATATATGTTTTAGTGTACAATGAGATGTGTCACTTTTTGAGTATAGACCCAGAGAAAAGAAAGAGTGAAGGTATAATGAGCTAGAGGAGGAGGATGAGAGGGAGTACAGTCATGCTCTTCAGATACTTGTTGTCAACGGCATTGTAACATCCTGGTGAATTGATTCTGTCTCATCTCTCCCTGTGTCAGAAACAATGGTAGAGTGACCGGTTGACTTTGGTCTCTTCTAACTTACCCTCTTCTTTTTATGAGTTTTTATTCCTTGATGCAAGTAAATGGCAAGTGGTGCTCATGATGGAACCAAACTAGCATATGTTTTAAGTCGTTATCACTCAAAAGGTTGTATCGTAGCTAAGTATATCAGTTAGTTGGTGAAATATTTAGAGAACCATCTTCTGGTAGCCATCTGGAACAAAAGATTATATGGTCAGCTTTAAATCCATCCCTGACAACAGTTCATGGTATTTTTTTGTTTGAACAGAGAGAGATTGAAATTTTTCTCAACACGGAACTAATTGTCAGAATTTATTGTGTTGACATACTGCACTTGTGTTAAATTATCAAGACTTTTTCATTATAATCACTATATTTTCACTCTTGGCAAGTCTTTTCATAGTGTAGTGCTGAGTAACTGTACTCAAGGTCAGTATAAATTCTTCCTCACTCCTAGAATTTAGTGGCATATGACATAAGCTGTTGCGTCGCCAGGGATGTAATTACCACAATCAATCAATCTTCACTCCTAGATTCCTTACCAATTGCTGCGTCCTTGTTCTAAATCAGAGCCCTGAGAAAACCATCTAGTGTACAGTGCAGTATTACCCTTGTAAGACAGTGCAAAGTTTGAATAATGTTAATTGAAGTATGACAATTTTTATATTACTTTCATTTGAAGTAGCACTTAAGCTGGCCACTGTAAGTGTGGAAAATGGCCATAGAACAATGATGATGATGAAAAATACATACAACTATTACTGTGAATAATTTTCAGATGAATTGGTTGAAATCCTAATGAGACAAAGACCACCCAGGTACTCCGCAGAATTTTATAAGAACTACATCAATCTGGTCCTGAGTGTGTTTTACCTGGCGACAAAAGGGTTTCCTGAGTTGCAACACCAGGTAAGTGTGAGAGGATACAAGTACCATTACCTTAGACTTATTGCTCTATGACTAAAATTTGATTATTTTTACTTTATTGCTATTAAGAGTAGAATAATTGTGTAACTGTATATTGTGTGTTTGCATAGATGAATGTAATTTTCATTATTTTTGTCTTAATTTCCAGGTCCAACTAAACTTCAAGGCTTACTGTGAGCCCGTGGAAAAAGGTGATGCTGAGGAGTATGACATCCGCAGGTTGTGGAGGAACATTGAACCACATCTGAAGAAGGCCATGAGTTCTGTGTATCTCAGAGAAGTGTCAAGGTATTGGATGTACGGTATATGATATTGTGTTTCATTATCTTCAACCAATGGAAGAATCTCTCTCCCTTCAGTCTTGGGAGATTAGATCAGTACATATGACTCATAGCTTGTGAGGGGTACCAGGAACCTTCTGCTATGCACTGATGACCAACCATGAAACACTTAATGTCGTCTGTCTTTATCATGGCAACTCGCTGATAGTTTTCTCTGGTTACATTGTATAATCAAACCATCATATCCTACCATTCTATATTGATCATTATTCACAGTAAAAAGAAAATATTAAATATTAAACTTAATGAATTGTTCCCCACATTTCAAGGAGTGACATTCCCTAGACAAGAAGTGCTAGCTCAGAGCATTGACACTACTGCACAATAATGCCCCATCAACCTGTCTGGTATACGTCTAAACCAGTGTCTCTCAGTTTGCATGTCCAGTACACTACCAACTGAACCATGGGGAAATTGGGGCATAGTACTGTACAGTACCTATAAATTAAATACAGTAAATGATTGTTTATTTGATGAGAAAATCACCGACACCTATGTTCTCCAGCGCACAGTATGAGAGGATGCAGCAGCTGACCGAGATGGCTCCCCAGGACGTGGCTCTGGTTAAGGCAGGTTTGACCAGTAAGGTAAGAATCTATTTTCATACCTCTACATTTTATAGGTTTCATCTATTATTGTTTTATCATTTTATCTCTTTATAAAAAATTGTGTAAGTTAAATTATTAATAGACCTTTACCTGCTTTATTTCTCTTCTTTCAGGTATTGTTTATTTATATGAATATTTTTTATTTTTTTTACTAGATGGAACTGCCATTTTACTCAAAGTTTCTGTTGATTGCTGCGTATCTGGCATCTTATAATCCAGCTCGCACTGATAAGAGATATTTCATGAAACACCACGGGAAGCAGCGCAATACAAAGGCTAAGATAAAGGTAAGGTTTTAAGGCTCCTAGTGAATGTGTTGATATATTAAGTACCCTGTTACAATTTGTTTCATCATTTATTTGAGATAATATTAGAACATTGGAAATCTTTTAACTTATTCTCTTAAGAACTTTGTTAGTACCACAGATCAGGATTTTTCTGTACTCAAAACATATTAAGTTGGATTTTCTATAAATAATGCTCTTGACATAAGTTAATCCCTTAGTTATTATGTAAAGATATATTAAGTTAAGTTAGGGCCTATTAGTACTAGAACCCATATGACTTGGATATTTTCAAATTTATTTAATTTTTTTATGAGATGAATAATATATATTTCAGGCAAAGGCGAGATCCAGTAGTCAGCTGGTTGGGCCAAAGCCTTTTCCCTTGGACCGACTGCTGGCCATCTTTTATTCCATCGTTGATGATAAAGTTACGCCAACTGCAAATGTATTTTCCCAAGTAAGTGACATGACAGACCAGGGAGCATGATAAGCACTAGAACTAGACACCTTCCCCTCACAGACACACCCATCTATAAAACTGAGACATTTTCGCTTATAATGTACGATGGACAAAATCCGAAACAAACACAGACTTTCCCATCATTTGCTGTTATTAATTCTTTTGGGTGCAGCAGCTAAGAGGTTACAGGACTCACCTCTTGTCTTCAGGGTTGTTGGTTTCTGCCCAGGGAAGTCCACTTACCCCAGCTGTGAAGGGATATTTAACTGTGAAAGCGGCCAATTATATTGTTGGTCAAACTGCCTCCTCATGTACTGTATCCTCACCTCCCTTAACAGGTCATAAGATCAACAGGACTCATTTTCAGTTTTTCATAAAAAAATTTTGACTGTAATAGATGTGTTCTGCTATGGTGTTCCTCTTCAAAAACAAAACCACAAATATTTATCTGGTTTACCCATTGCTTCAAAGAACTACACAAGACTGGGCTAATTTATGGAGAAAAAAAATTATCAAATTACTGTATATCAAATTTTTTGCTTTGGTTTTTATATTATACTGTACTGTATATAAATGTATCTCATCACTTTTTATGTTTACTTGTATGCAATCACAAGTTTTCAAAAGCGTTTATCTTGTTTTTTAACAGATTTTCACACCACCAAGTATAAATGGTGTGTATGGATAGATGATACGCATGTACCAAAATAATTCTGCTTCGGTGAGTCTTTTCATTCCACTCATCCATCCATCCATTCTCTCTCCATTCCTAACTGTGTGGATTGCAACCAGTGTGCGCCCTTCAAAAAAAAAAAAAAACTTACAGCACCCTCTTGAGAGATATGGTCTAAAGGTGATGAGGTGTGTATTTGAACAGTAATGATTTGATCAAATGGGAATCCTGAAAATATCAAACTTTTTTGTATTTTATTATTTTGTCTCAGTTTTTTATGATGTGATGTCATCCAAAGTTTGTCTTGTGTATTATAACCTGGATTATTTTCTTTCACCTTTGCACAACCTTTCCTGCTACTGTACAGTTGACCAGACTTAAGACCAACACTGACTCCCTCGTTTTTTGTTGTCTTACATTTTCTCTAACTACCGAAGGCGTTTTAATCACCCTCATATCATAGTTTAACGTATAATTCACTTTCTTTTGAATGGAGTGACATGACAAGATTTCCCCTGCAGATTTCTACCCTTGTGACCCTGAGGTTGGTGACACAAGTTGGAGGAGATGATCAGCTGGATGCTCCAAAATACAAATGTGCCGTTCCTCTAGACTTCATACGGAGTGTTGCCAGGTATGTCAACGTTTGTGTACTTCCGTGTATTTTGGTGTAGTTAAATTGTAGTCCCGGGTAATGTCAGTAATCATCGTTCTCTGGTATAATATAGAGTTACACCTCCGTGTATTTGTTAGGATATATTATGGGATTTGGCTACCTTTTCTAGTATGTTTGTTCTGCCAAAGTTTAGTCTTGGTGCTGTTGTCTACACATGACTTCAGCATCTTAATACATATACAAAAAGTGTACACAAGGTGTTTAAGTTGTTCCTGACTTGGATAATGAAACCTATGTGAGGAATCCATTTTGCATATATGTTTCAACATTTACGGTAAGTGTATTTATCCCGTGAGGAAGTGAAACCAAATTTTCCTTGAAAAATTATTGTTCAGATTTTTCTTTATTGATTTAGTTTGTGGATATACAGACAATATACTGGTTTGGAAAAGCCAGTGAATTTTACAAATACCTGTAAACCTGGAATTTTATGTGAATTCAGTTCAACTTCAAAATATTGTTATTTTGACAGCAGTCTTATTATAAATTAATGTTGTACTATATAATAGGTAAATAATAAAACTTTTAGGAACAAATTCCAGTAGATAGTTCACTCCAGCAACTGAATTGTTTGTGCACCTCTCATATTTCATGTTAGCGATCAAATAACCTAATATTGAAGGTTATACTTACTAATTCTGCATTGAGTATTGTCAGAGATGAATTGTTCTTATAATTAAGTGACTTTATTTAAGTGGATTGTTCCACATATTTATCATGAGTCATATACTGTAGGTGGATTAGGAATTGATTTTTTGTTTTTGTTTTTTGCCGGATTTTACTGCTTTTTTTGGAATCTCCGGGTCGACCCTCGTGAATCGCACAAATTCGAGGAGAAAAATATGGAGGGGGGTGTGTCAAGGTCTTTGCCAATGTTCATCACTAGGCTTCGGGTGGGTCGTGGAAGGGTCTTCAATTGCTTGATTAATATCATTTATCGTCTTTAAATTTCCCAATAGTATATACATATTATTGAAAACCTCAAATTTTGTTATTCTGTCATAATAAATACCGAATTAATGTACCTGGATAATGTTTCCTACAGTAAGTGGGGTGATAATCACCAGATAAAAAAGAAGGGTCAGTTTCTCCTAGGGCAGTGATGTAACTGATGTCCTGCTCAGCACACACCACAGTACGAAAACCTGACCAACCTTGACTGGCACAGGGCTGGACTCATGTTTCACATCATGGGTGTACTGTCGACTGGGCCATGGAGACCTGACGTATTAATAATAGTTTGAAAAGTATTATCGATTGATGTAACCAATTTTTTTTTTTTTTTTTCCAGGATGGTTAGTTTTGACATCGTACGTTACCTGTATGACTACTCATAGCCAGTGTGTCGCCTCTTGATGTGAGTGCCTTAATGATGTGGTACAATTACTTTTATAATCTGAAAAATTCTTGAATGTTGCATTCAAGCACTGAGTTGCCTAGCCATCATAAAAAGTAATGTAGAAGGATGAAATAATTTCCCCTCCCCAAAAAAACTATTATCAAAATCTTTTATACCATAATGAACAACTTGCAAACACCGTTACAGTTGTACCCCACTTAACGCTGTTTCACTTAACGCGATTTCTCATATACGCGGTGCCTCGCCAGAACCGAACTTTCACTTAACGAGGTTCATCTACTCATATACGCGGGAAGCGGCGCAGGCACGATGCGCACAAGGTCGCCCAGTCATCAAAACATTACCGAGTTCTTCACCCGCCACCCACCACAGCCGGCCCAAGTCAGTGATAGTGATAATTATAGTGAGGATATGGACTTTGAGGGGTTTGACAAAGAGGCCCTGCAAGCCTCTGTGGTGGATAGTGATACAATTGATACAAGTGATACAGGTGAGGGTCAATAATCTGCCCTCTGCCTCGGAACCAACCCCCCATCCCCGTGTGCCCAGCCATCTTTTCTACTAATGTAAGTGTTAAAAAACCTAATATTATTGATATTTCTCTTAATTATTAATTGTGTGTGCATACCATCATAAAGTTAAGATAATATTTTTACTACAACATAGTTGTGTGTCGTCAAAAAGTGGAGTTTGGGGGTCGGGCCAGTCTCTATTGAAATTAATCCCATATGTTCTGTTGTTCACTTAACGCGGTTTTCACTTAACGCGGTACCCTGTGGGTTCAATTGACCGCGTTAAGCGGGGTACAACTGTATTGTATATGGTGTAAGTTCACAAGAATCTTTTGTCCCAGAATATAGTAATACTGGGTACTTCTTTTGTCTCTTGGTGTTCTTAAACTGGCAGTACAATATATTTCCGAGTGCTTAATTTAAGATTACAGTAATGTGGAATGTTCAAAAGTACTGAATAGGTCTAAAAGACAAATACAGTTGAGAAAATATGTGTGTGGACAACAAGGTCTAATCTAGTCTGCTCCCTGCAACATATACAGTTTACTAATTTATATATTATGTTTATAAGTTAATGGCAGCAGATAAAGGGATTATATGTGTGTGTGGGGTGAGCTTTCCTGTCCTCAGTCTTATAATGCTTATTATGTTGAACGTGCTGTAGTTTCTTGTGAGACTTTGTGTGGCTGTTCCTCCCCATTGTGTTAGGAATAGATAAGGTATAAGAAGGGGAAGCAGTCACTTATAAAGATCAGGAGATACTCTTGAGGTACAGTAGGAGGATACTGTACTGTTCTCTGGTGACCTCAGGTAAAAATAGATACACATGTGTTTGGGTCATTTTGATTAAAAATGTAAATGTAACTTAATTTCATCATAGTTTTTTATTTGTAAAAAGTGAAAATAATAAAAGATTGGAATCCACAAGTGTTTTTAAGCCATATTCATAATATAGAAATCTAAGTAAATTGAGGATTTAAAATCAAAGGAAACTACAATTACTCATATGGGCTGCCTAGTCAGTCCTACCAGTGTTTTTCCTGATCAACATCTCTGACCATAGATGATAGATACTGAGACGTGTATTTGTTTTGACGTAATTAATATGATGTTCGGTTACCAAATGTAGTAGGGTCAGTATGCCACAGAGCCACACATAACAACCCTCCCGGGACATCATGAGTTGCTTGTAGTACAGTCTTTGGGAAGTCATCGAACCCATCCTGGCAGATACTTTTTTAAGATACTGTACATGTCTTAATTGAGTTGTACTGTAGTTATGTTTGAAGTTGGCAAGTGTAGGTATATCTACATGAGGTGTAAGATGTGCCTTGTATGAAGAAAATTTGTACATCTGACTGCTGGTATATGTAATGTTAGGTGTCTAGATGTGTATCTGAAATTAACTGCTGGTATATCTTATGTATGATTTATGTATATGTGACTGAAGTTTGAAATGGGGAAAAATTATGTTCATGATTTGAGCCATGAGTTACATGGGAGATACTTAACCTGAAGCTGCCAAGGTGAAGAGGGGAGACATTGAATAAATCAAGCTGTCATCAATGAGAGGTCTGAGTATACAGCATGTAACTCTAGCCTATTCATTCAACATCCACTATTGTCATAGATGGCTGAAAATCTGGACACAGGCATAAAACTTTCATCCAGAATTCACTTAAATACTTGGTAATGTAAGTGTTGTAAGGCACCAGTATTGGAGGCACAATGTGGCCCCATTGGTTGTTCGAGTGCCAGCACCACCCACATATTGATAATCACTCTCACTGTAACCTCATTAGTCGATTTCCAAGAAAGATGTGATGGGTGGCCAGCTAGTGCAAACTTCACAAAAACCAGTTTGACCTCAACCACTGATAATCAATATTGTGAGAACTGTAGTTGGTATGGACAGTACAATACATCAGAGAATGGGTGCTTCATAATGCCTTCCTATCTTAACACACAAGATTTCAAAAGAATGTTAGTTTGTGCTGAAGCCAAAGTAGGAATAAGAAAATGTATTTAGGTTGTGCTGAAGCATGTGTGTGGGAATAATTAGGAAATACAGTACTGTAGAAATTGAGTGTGTATTGGTGTGGGGCAGAGGGAGGGAAGGTGTCCGGTACACACAGCCAGGCTCGGTGCACAAGGATAACCACAATCAGTGAACTAGAACCATTCAATATGCGCATTACCATTCATCTCGCCGACTATTTTTTTTATTAATTAATTGGCACACTTAGAAACCCAACAATACCAACTACATCTTCATGTCATGTGATACAACTGTGTCTGGAGAGTTCTGTTGCCTTGCCATTGATTTTTTTTACTTGGCTGATGCAATCATGTGCAAAACTGGAGGAGCTGAACTGAGTGTTAGTGGCAATAATTGGGCCACATCCTGTGTCAAGTGGGTTGTGCCTCTGGATCCAGGCACAGTCAGTTTGCTCTAAGATCAACACCAGAGCTTACAGACAGGGACAGTGTTTTAATGAGAAATCTAATATCAGAGTGCAGTGAAAGGGATAGTGTGCAGGAAGAAGAATAGTGTACAAGAAGATAAAGAATAGTGTACAAGAAGATAAAGAATAGTGCACAGGAAGAGGAATAGTGTACAGGAAGAGGAATAGTGTACAGGGAGAAGGATAGTGTACAAGAAGAGGAATAGTGTACAGGGAAAGGAATAGTGCACCAGAGTGTAGCAAGAGGGACAGAGCTTAAGCAAGAGGAATAGTGAGGCTGGGGAGTATGAGTATGTAGGAGAGAGAGTACACTGTAAGGCCCAGAGTACCACACTCCACCATGGATCACATAGTGAGTGTGACATACTGACTTGTCTGGTTATATAAGTGTGTGTGTGTGTGTGTCTGTCTAAGTGTATGTGTGTGTGTGTGTGTCTGTGTCTGTCTGTCTGTGTGTGTGTGTCTAAGTGTGTGTGTGTCTTAAGTGTGTGTGTGTGTGTGTGTCTAAGTGTGTGTGTGTGTGTGTGTCTAAGTGTGTGTGTGTGTGTCTGTGTCTGTCTGTCTGTGTCTGTGTGTGTGTGTCTGTGTCTGTCTGTCTGTCTGTCTGTGTGATGTGTGTGTGTGTGTGTGTTTGCTTGTCTGTGTGTGTGTCTGTCTGTCTGTCTGTGTCTGTGTGTTTGTGATGTGTGTGTGTGTGTGTGTGTCTAAGTGTGTGTGTGTGTGTGTCTGTCTAAGTGTGTGTGTGTGTGTGTCTGTCTGTGTGTGTGCATGTAGGATGTGTGTGTGGGATATGTGTATTACTGCATGTATGTGTGTGAGTGTGTGTGTGTGTGGGATATGTGTGTGTGTGTGTGTGGGATATGTTGTGTGTGTGTGGGATGTATGTGTGTGTATGTGTTTCTGTGTGTGTGTGTGTGTTAATGTATGGGTGTTCATTAAAATTTAATGTATCATATACTCGTATAAGTAATTTAATGTTCTCATGACGAGAATGTACAGCAATTACTAACATTATCTTTAAATTGTATGTAACACACCATACCAACCTGCATGACAGTTTATGAGGTACCAAACTTATATTCCAATATTCATCTAAACTCTAAAGTTACTAAGTACAGATACTGTATATGCTGTACCTGCCAGTGTGCTGGGCCACGGGTCAGTGGAGGACCTTATTTCTCAGTGCAGGAGTCCTCAACTCTAAGATCATTAGATTTTGACACATGTTATTACAAGCACACACACATACACACATATATATATATATATATATATATATATATATATATATATATATATATATATATATATATATCTTAATAAAATCACACGGGAAAATGGAAACAACGGAGTACCTTAGCTTTCGTCTTTATTCAAGACAACTTCAGAGGCCAAAGAAGATGTCTTGAATAAAGACGAAAGCTAAGGTACTCCGTTGTTTCCATTTTCCCGTGTGATTTTATCAAGATTTATCTTATCCACGTTTTCATTGATCTAGATGTATGATAGTTATTTTGTGGGTCCCCTTTTTTCTGACCTGACTTGACTAATCACGTCACCACCCTTCTCTTAGCTCCTCTACGTGTGTGTTGGTGTGGGGATTAGTGGATGTCATCATTTTGACCTGACCTCATGTTTTTTAGGTCACCCTGTATATTTAAGCCTCTCTCTGTCCATGTAATCCAGTTGCCTCTGAAGATGTCTTGAATAAAGACGAAAGCTAAGGTACTCCGTTGTTTCCATTTTCCCGTGTGATTTTATCAAGATATATATATATATATATATATATATATATATATATATATATATTTTAATAGATCTGCCAGTGTGTACACAACTATAAGGTAACTCATGAATGTATGTGTGCACCACAGAGGGTGTACTTGGTGGTATGGCTGGCACTCATCGGAGGAGGGATGACCCAGAACAACCTGGCCTCGCCGCCACCTGCCTCCTCCCCACACAATGATTATCCATTGAACATCGTCGAAGTGGTAATGTTATATGTTGTACTTTATGGTAATTCACACATGTACAACAACACACATATATCTCACATAGAGTAACACATTTTAAAGACCACAACACTTGCATGACACAGTACAGTAATCTCAGGTTACCTTCAGTAGCCCACCACAGAACTCAACAGTGCACAATATTGTCCTTCAGGCTGTCTGTATAAGTCAACACAACACTGCCTCTGTGTAGTCTACCTATCTTTCTTTATCTGGCTATATATAATCCACCATCCATCTATCTAACTTTGTCTGTCTACTCCATCTATATCTTGCTATATATCTACCTTTCACTGTCTCTATATTTAACTATATTTCCCTCTTTTTATCTATATATCTATGTATACTGTATACCTGCTTATCTGTCTGTCTCTATCTATCTATCTGTCTGCTCTGTAAGATGAGGATTTTTACAAGGCGTTGTTCAATGGACATTATTAAGGTCATTCCCGGGAATCTTCAGTGTTCACAAAACACTGTTCAACTATTCCTGTTATTTTCCATGATTATATTATCAGGAATCTGTAATAAGCAAAAATGTAACTATATCTCTTTAATTACAATATTCCAGTGGTGAGAAACTGTAATAATCAATAATGTAACTACTGTATTCTTACCAGGACTCTAGTGACTTAGGAGCACCTGTGGTCCCTGCCAGCGGTGTTAAACAGTCTCCTGGTGTGGACGACGTTGGCGGATCAGTTCACAATGACATTAGTAAAAGTGACAGCGGTGGTAGTGACAGCGACAACAGTGGTGGCAGTCACAGCGACAACAGCAGAAACAGTGACAGTAGCAGGACAGACGTGAAGGAAGTGGAGGTAGTGCCAACAGACAGACAAGTGGGTCAGAAAGCAGAGGGTCAACCAAGCACATCTTTTGGGCCAGTGTCATCACCATTCTTTTTCATGTGTCAGTACCCAAGAGCCGGGGAGCCCTCGGCCGCCAACCACCAAGACGTCACCCTCAAGGTCCAGTTCACCGGCAAGAAAACTCCTGACAACGGCTACCAACCCCTCGCTGTGTACGAAGGTCAGTCCTCGTTCCCTTACGTCACCGCTTATCACGTGAAGATTATCCCCCACAGCGTATTTCATCTCAAGGTTAACCACCCTAATGTTAACCAAACCTCACATCATACCAAAACTCACTCTAACCGAACATAATGCTAACCTAATTTAACCCTAACCTAATATAACTGTAACTTAACCTAACTTTAAGCTACCCAAACACTATGTTTAATGAGAGTATTCATCTTACGGACCTTTTTGAATCTGTACTATGCAGCCTAATACTGTAAACAAATATATATATAAGTGTGTGTGTTGTGTCGACAGTGTTGGTGATGGCCAGCGTGTTGTTCGATGGGTTCCTCATCACAGGAGTTCATGCCCTCACCAAACAACTAACTCAAGCCAACTACCTCACTCTGCCCGCCTCCATCCATGTAAGTGAGGCGATTTGTTTTTCTCTATTAAAGGATTGAGGGGTATGTGTGTGTGTGTGTGTGTGTGTGCATAAAGTGTGGGAGGATGCATGTGTGAATAGTGGTGTTGGGGACTGTGTGTGTGTGTATTTCTTTGTGTATCTTCATTAGTGTTTATTATCAGTTCCTAGAATTTAGAGTCGACTAACTAACCATCCTGTCGCACATACAGGGAGGTGCGACAGAGGGCCTGGTGTGCTCGGTGCTACACTCGCACATCTCCGCCAAGCCTCGTACAACGCTCTCCTTCCTCTGGATGGCCCCGCCCTCTGGCACCGGCTGTGTTTCCTTCCTGTGAGTCCAGCTAACTGACACACTCTTGAACTGTCAGCTAAGTTTTTTGTTTTGTTTCTAATTAGCTTATTGCGAGTCCAGCTATTGTTACACCTTTGAGATGTCAGCTTAGTTTTTCCAGTTAGTTTCTTGTGAGTCCAGCTACTTACACAACCTAATCTATCAGCTAAGTTTTGTAGTCAGCTTTTCTGTGATGTCACCTGTTCTTGTCAGTTAATTCAGCAGCTAGATGGTCAGTGATCTTAACAAAACAAATTACATAAGATTTAATGATTTAATTAGTAATTGATGATACACGACCTTATAATTGATACTTAATAATCCTAATTGATGATACTAATTGATAATAGATAAATGATCAACGATGATAATTTATAATCTATGATACTAATTGATATTTCATGATGATAATTGAGAGTTGATAATACTCATTGGGGAGACTAATTAATTGCTGGTTTTAATTCATTATTTATTCTACAAGATATTGAAGATAGAAACAAGTATATAATATTAATAGGTAATTAATGACAGTAACATAATTAATAATGATAGATAATTGATGATGATACTGTAGTAATATATAATTGAAGATAACAAAATATAGTGATACCATATACACTAATTTATCATTCTAATGGATAAATAATTAATATAATAATGGATAAATTATAATTGCTAATTGACTTGGTCCATTTGTATTTCCTCAGTGCACAAGGGTCGTTAAGGAACCAGATCCTGTTTAAGGATCTGAGCGTCTTGGAGGTGTGTGAGAAAGGTCAGTGGTGGTCCTTCAGGTGTGTGAGAAAGGTCAGTGGTGGTCCTTCAGGTGTGTGAGAAAGGTCAGTGGTGGTCCTTCGGGTGTGTGAGAAAGGTCAGTGGTGGTCCTTCGGGTGTGTGAGAAAGGTCAGTGATGGTCCTTCGGGTGTGTGAGAAAGGTCAGTGATGGTCCTTCAGGTGTGTGAGAAAGGTCAGTGGTGGTCCTTCAGGTGTGTGAGAAAGGTCAGTGATGGTCCTTCGGGTGTGTGAGAAAGGTCAGTGATGGTCCTTCGGGTGTGTGTGTGTTAAAGGTCAATAATCGAGGTTGAAGCTGTATTAAACACTAGTAAGGTGATGTTAAGGAAGAACTTGACCTCACTTGACCTGATTACAGATGAGTCTCCAGATCAGCTGCAGCAACAGAGGTCAAGGTTCACGGGGGTCAACCAACATGGCTATATCTTCAGGGATGACTTTGAAGACCACCAACTTGACCAAAACATCTGGTAGGTCAAGAGGTCATTAATTGAGTCGTAGGTCAAGAGGTCACTCATTGAATTGAACAAGATAGGAAAAAATAAAAAGTATTGGATCACATGAAGGTTAACCCCCCTCAGTTTATTAAACAACCTTATTACTACCCAAGAAAGTTAGGTTAGATTAGCATTAGGGTAGTTAATCTGTAGGTGAAATAAGCTAGTCTGGATAATTTTCAAGTGAAGTAACCTAAGGTGCCCAATCTTTAGGTGATGTGTAAAATGTTCTCTCAGTCTTGATATTTGGTACAATAACCTAACCTCAAGGATGAGTTCACTTCTTAGTGTTTCCTCTTTACTCCAACCAGCAACTTACCTGGACCTATTTCATTATTGTCATTCATCACATTGAAATTTAATAGATCTTTGTGGATGTATAGTTATATGTACTTATTTTATACTGTACATGTTTTATATGTAGTAGAGTAATATATATTCTTTTGAACACATTATGGATTATGTGTGGTGCAGCTGTCACATGTATAGTTGATTTATGTTTGGTGATTACTGTGTCATTGCCCTGACAGGAGTAAGGTACAAGGAGGGAGTGTGGGGCGAGGTGGAGGTAAGATCATCCATGGGGCAGCCCTCTCCTTCACCCAACCCCAAGCTCAGGTCCACACCTTCCCCATGGATCTTTCTCACGGTCAGTACCCCTCCCTCTCTCTCTCTCTCTCTCTGACCTTCAACCCTCATACAGACCAGAATGGTTCTGATTGTAATTAACAACAATGACCAATTTAACGCTTTGGATTAAAGTAAAAATCTGCTTTCGAGGTCAAGGTCACAAAATATGAAACACTAATATACTGTAAAGTTTCATACTTACAATTTCCGATAGAATGTTTTACAGTATTTTGATCTTTGACTTGGCTCTGAAGACTTAAAGGCTCGTGTGGTGAATATACCTCATGACCAACAGTTGACCTGCAGTCCAGTCTCGTTGGTGGAAAGAGTGTACCGTAATCTATGTGCTATAAACAGAAACATAATACTGGCAGGGGAATTTTGGCAAACACCTGATTTTGACAACATTATTGGTTTTTACTTTTAATCTTCATTTATGCAACACCAGCTGGGAGACAAAACTAACAAGCAGAATATTATCAGATGATTCTCTATCTTAAGTCTGTCTGAGTGGTAAGGAAATGTTTCTTATTAAGGTAGAGTTTTGGTGTGATTTTTATGTTGCTTTTGCTCATTATTTTTTTTATTTAGCTCAAGTCAAACAGTTATGTATAATTAATAAAAAAAACTCTGTACTTGGGGTGATCAATAAATTTCAGAAGAAACACTGCGACTCATGTTGTCTCGGTAGAGTTGTCAAAATCCTTCATCTGTTGTGTTATATTTTCTTACACAATTTTGTATAGGTAGTATTTTGAGTGACTATATTCTTACATCATCAGTTACAGAGAATATTTATCATGCAAACCGGTGAAGGACTTCCTGGATTGCGAAGACTTGTAAAACGTTTTGACTTCCTGGTTGAAAGTCTCACAGTGCTTAGATTATTCCCTGATTATATTTTGATGTTTTGTAGTTCTTGTTAGATTTTGTCATAATATTTTCAGCTTTTGGTAATAATTATCTTCAAAATATTTAGACCATTTAAAATTGTAGTTGTTATACATTATTCTTAGTTGTAGTCTCAGAACTTTTAAATTTAACCTGAAATTTTGACACAATACAACATTCACATCAAACAAGTACCAAAAGTGATTTCTGTCAGAACTATCAAGAAATATTTATGACCAACACAATCAGGAATGCTTCCAACTCATTAACATTCTCCCCTATAGCTCGACAGCTTCAGTTCGCTCTGGGCAGCGGTGATTGCTCTGAGGGCCTTGAGATCCAGCTTGTCTACGGTAGAGCCCTACAAGAGGATCAGCTCCTACAATCCTCACCTCAGAAGTACCGCACCCACGGGCCTGTCGTCAGTGCTTACAACCTAGTGGAAGCAGACAGCAGTATTGGTGAAGGGAGCGGGGAAGAGGGGAGTCCATTATCAGCTTATCAGTCTGATCAAACCTCTGCCTCAGCTGCTGCCGAATATGTATTGAGTGAGGAGTGTACATCCTGGGAAGTGATCCATACTTATAGGTGTGTGATACAGGTACCGTAGATTGGTTTGATTGCCTCCTTTCTGTGATAACGAGGTGTAGTGTGTGTTTGGAGAGAGATCTCAAAGCATTAGTGGCTCTCTTGATAAATATTTTTTATTATTATTATTACAGTATTTGTTTGATTATTTTTATTATTATTATTTTTGTTAGTATTGAAGTACTTTATAATTATTATCCTCATCGGCAATAGCAGTTCTCTTATTACAGTATTTGTTAATATTATCATCAATATTTACATTATCATCACCCCTGGTGGACCAGAGCTGAGTCATCCAGTGAGGTCCACATCCATACAGTCCCAGAGAGGTACCGTGGACCAGGGATGTGTGTGGGGTGGCAAACTGTCCCCAGTGACCCCAGCAGTGACCCCAGGGACCTCAACAACACATGCTGGGGCCTGGATAATGTAGCCCTCACCACCAACGATGCTTCACAACACCCGGTCATTGACGACTTTGATCCTGTTGATCCAACCAATTGGATGTTCTTCCCTGGAGCAAAGGTTAAGGTATGTTTCACTAGAGAGAGAGAGAGAGAGAGAGAGAGAGCAGTTATGATAGTAAGAGAGTGATTAATAAAGAGAGAGAGAGATTATTGAAAACTTGATCACTTAATATCAAGTCCTCAACAATGTAGCAACATTAAACCCACCAGCTGAGTGTACAGTTTGTTTTGTTCGGTTATAGGTTTCTGTGTCTTGTATATTGTGCAGTATTGTTTAGGATTTGTTGTGTTCTATAGTTTTTGATATGTTGTTGTGTAGGATTTTCTGTGTACTATATAATGGTGTGTTGCTTCAGGAGTGGTGTGGGTCAGAGGGGAACAGCCTGGTGTTTGAGGGTGGTGGAGGCAACAGCTGGACCACCACTCGCCTCCTGGACCTACGAGTCACGCCACCTGACCAAGACATCATCCTGGGTCATCACTTCCTGCACTCACCTCCTGGCGGGTTAGTACCTTGAAGTTTTACCTATTCCAGTCTTTGAAAATAAAGATAAGATAATTTTTTGTGGGAATAGTCACCCCTTCATTACAGGATGCCACTTTTGATATTTATTTAGTCAGCCCCCAGATGATTTTATTCAGCTCAGAGGCGATCCCATGCACAAGGGGTAAATGAGTGGGAATTATGTCGTATTTTAACGTTTTGTATATTATGGCGTCGTAGGTGGCAGGTGAAGGCAGCGATGGTGAAGAGTTGTGCAGGTCATCAGAAACTCGTGTTCTCTGGTGAGGGCGTCCGCAGGCTGTGTACCCCCTACCTTGATGCCAGGTTGGTCATGCAGCCAGATACAGATTCACGCTACTCTTTGGCTTCATTTTCTTGTCATCTATCAGGTCATTCTGTGTACTTTAGATACATATTGCAAAATCATGAATTAAGTTAGTGAAGAATTATTTTTACAGGTGTTGTTTTGTAGTTTTTCTCATTTTTTATGCCATTTTTCTGCTGTGCTTCAGAGTGCTCAGCAACAAAATCAATGACAGACTCTCTTTTCACTCACCTTCATCCATTCATGCTATTTTCTTTTTATCAGTACAGTATACATATGATTTAGATTATAAAAGCCTGTTTCTAGATATACATATGTATGCATGTGAAGGACTCATGTTCTTCTACTGTACAGGTATATATGTACACTCGCTCCAAAAATTGTCTTTAACGATTTTGTATGAGACAATTTGACACAACGGACGAAGGATTTTGACAACCTTACTGAGACAACAGGAGTCACAGTGTTCATTTTGAAATTCATCGCTCACCACCATAAAGATACTTACTGGAACGAGCGTACATGTTGGTAGCTATGGCTGTGAATGTACTTTATTGGATGTGTGTGACTATGAGCTTGTGGTCTGTGTGGTATGCATATATATTACAGTTGTTTATCTCAGATTAACGTGGGGTTGTTTTTCAGGCATGTGGGTATTGTGAGCGTGGCAGCACAGTTGGGGGAGTGTCACAGCGAGCATAGCGGACAGGTGAGTGTGATGGTGTACAGTGAGCGAGGTGACAACCAGGCTGTCATGGGAGAAGAGGTCCTCACCTGGAGTCTTCAGGAGTACACCCTCCCTGTCCCACCACACCTTCAACTACAACACACTAGGTGAGTCTCCTCTCATAACACCAGGTAGCTCACTCTGAAGTATAGACTACTACAGCTGTCCAGAACCAAGCACTGAGACACTCACAAGCACACTGTAGAGTACAGTTTATTAGTGGACTTAACCCTATTAGTGTAGGACTCATGAACACACCAGCACCTCAGAAGGACATGCATTCCTAGCACTATAACTTGCACATGCTCACTGCTGGCAATATTTTAATGATTTTATACTATAAGACCAGAAAGAACAGCAAGCTTTAAGACACATCCAAAATAACACACAAACACCAAGAAATAACTTTGAAAAACCATAGGCATTAGAAAAGCAGTTAAATTTTTTAGATGTAATTTGGAGAAGTAATTATACAGATATCAAGCTGCATACAACAGATCTTTAATCAGCATGTTCAGGAGTACATATATTGAGATTTTGAACATTATCGGTGAGATCATTGGTGTAAATCAGCCAACTCTGCTGAAATATGTACTGTACTGTACACTGTTTATATATCTGAGTCTCTTATGATAGCTGCCACTTTTATAATTAGGTTTTCACCAAATAGTAATTATTGTGTAATTACTTTATACCAAAACTTGTAATTTAGTACAGTAAAGGGTACCACCTGCATGACACTGTCTCTATGAACAGTACAGTAATTTACTTAATACTTAATCTGTTCCAGGTTCTGTGTGGAGCAGACAGGCACGGGGAAGAATGACTCTGACGTGTGGGTGCTGGACTACCTGAGGCTACTGCCATGGCTGCCATCCGACCCACAACACTTCTTCCAGGTGTGACTCTATCTTATACCACACTGTACAGTACTCTCCTGTTTACTGAAAGATACAAGGGTAAGAGAAACCACTACCGGTAGTTTTGTGAATGTGAAAAGTAACAGTATGGGGATTGTGGTATTTGTAATAATGGTACCAGGAACAGCAGAAGTAACAGCAGATGATACATTAGTAACAGCAACAGTAACACCAGCAGCACTAATAATAGTAATAACAGCAGTAGTAATAATAATAGAAGCAGCAACAGCTTTAGTTTCTGGTCGTATCAATATTATTATTATAGCAGCATGATCGTCCTTCCCATACAACATTAACCAAAACCTTGGATCATAACCTCAGGCACGAGTGAACCTGGAGTGTGGTGGAGGCATGAGTGAGGTGGACGTGGAGACCAGCTCTGACGGTGGTGCCTCCTGGACGTCCCTCCACCGCCGCTGTCTCCCAGGAGCCTGCCAGGGAGCCCACTCAGCCCTCACCTCTGCCCTCATGCCAGACCAAATCGACAGGTCAATACCAGTTCTTTTTCCTCATCAGTCCATTTTCATACCAAAACAAAATAGTATAATTGAGATGGATAAAGGGTGGTGGTGGATGATTGAGGTGACCTTAGTTATGCACCTCACATCAGGTTTTACTTACGTTTTGTTCATAAACATTACCTTGCCACCTTGTGTTGTACTATACTTGTACTGAGGACTACAGTTATGGACTAAAACAGGATCACTTTAAGTTGGATCACTTTCATGGCTTTCCCCTGGATGCAGAGGGGTTATGAAGACACATGTTGCTGTTCTGTAATGATTACTACAATTATAAAAGTATAAGTTGTGGAATAAACCAGAATTACTTCAAGAGTGAATCACTTTCATTGTTCTTCTCTGGGTACAGACATTGACCTATACTGGACCATATTGTGGAATAATACTGAGTCACTCATTGTCATGGTCTTCCTCCTGGGTGTAGATGGGGTCTGGTGACACTGCCTCTACCTTACGTCTCCCTCACACCCAACACTCGTCTGCGGGTGCGTCAGCTGGAGGACAACGAGTCTGTGAGACCCAAGTGGTGGGCACTGGACAATGTTTACATCGGCAGGTGTCCTCGGGGGTGTAACGGGCGGGGCCTCTGCCAACCTACAGGACAATGCAAGTATGTCCACCTCTTAGATGTTTCTGGTGTTCATATCCTCATGTTTATGTGACAGGAGGGATTGTGTTGAGAATTTTGTAATCTAAATTAAATTTCTCTCTACCTAGATACCTGCCTACTTACCCATCTATCCTTCTGTCTGTTAGTGTATCTACCTGTATAACTATCTAACTATCTTTATATCTATTTTATCTAATTAATCCATCCCACCAACCAGACTCACCTCCATCAAAGCTTTATATTGACAGGTGTGAGTATGGGTACAGTGGGGCTGAGTGCGGGGACCCAGACCGTGACAATCCCGTCTATGTGTCTGAACCCTTCACCACCAACATCATCAACAGTGCCAACATTCTGAAGGTACAGAACAAAACATACATGTGTCCTCTGTATACTGATATACTTAGGGTGTATTCATGCTGGTATACTGAAGGTACCACATATGCTAACACTTGAAAGGTATGCTACTATGTGTAAATGTATACGTATTCTCGGATTTTCTTCTTTCTACATAATGTTTTTTTTTTTTTATATGCATGAATGATAAATTTATGGATTTATGGTTTATTAAAGTGTGTACCTATGGACAGATGAATGGTGGAAGGAGCAGCTTCAGGTGTGGGGTAGTGGGTACGGGCACAGCAGCAGTGTTCAGTGGCCGTGGTACTCGTTCACTCACCACCGTCGACGTCAACACCACACATGCTCATTTCCTCCAGTTCAACTATGTCGCTGGCACCTACAGTGATGTAAGTATTGCCTCCGACTGGTACTTCAGTAAATAAATTTAATTCTTGCATTTCTGAGGGATTTCAGTATCTTAATACCCTAACTTAACCTCACCTAACCTAACTTAAATTTAATCAAACCTAACCTGACCTAATCTAGTCGAACATAAGCTGACTGAATGTAACCTAAGCTAATCTAACCAAACCTAATGTAACCTAACCTAACCTACCTTCTGCAGCCACTTTAACAAATTGTCTTTATTCAAGATTGTTATTAGATTAACCTAACACACCTTTATATAGTCTAACCTGAGCTAATTTAACTGGAATTTAACCTACTCCACCTCTCCTAACTCAACAAAATCTGAATCTCAACTTCTGAATTCTCTCAATGATTTGTCTTGAAATTGCAGTTACTGTTATGTTTCTTTGTGTGATCCACTAAACTAGTTTTAATTTGTTATGATACAAATTAAAAAACTCATTTGAACTTTCTATATCACATATAAAGCAAGTTTGGCCATGTTATGATGCCATGACACATATGTAAATGTCTCACACTCTGACACATGTTTAATCAACTTCTTTTGGACATGTCATGACACAGGTAGGTAAGTGTCCAGGCCCAGATGAGGACAGCGAGAGCGTGTATGTCCACTACTCCTGCGATGGTGGAGTGACGTGGCACCTCCTCCACACCCTCCACGCCAGGCACCACAAGGAACCAAGGTAGGTGATGCAGTTCTTCCTCCTCCCCACACACTTGAGAGGGAGATAGAGAAAGAGAGAGAGGGGAGGGAGAGAAAATGAGAGGAAGAGAAAATGAGAGCCAATAGAAGACAGAGAGATAGACAGACAAAGAAAGAGAGAGTAATACATAGAATGAATAAAAATGAAACAGATAAACAACAGAGAGATAAAAGTTTATATATCTATCCTCATCAGGGACAGAGTATAGCAGTGTAAACAAAGAGAACAACCATAACACAGCCTCTTAATGTGACTTGTTTCCTCCCCTCTTTAGCCACATCTCGCTGGAGCTGGGAGGTGGGGCGCGGGGCTCTGGCTGTAGGTTCAAGGTGTGGCAGGAGAGACACTCAGGAGCGGGACGGGACATCTGGGCCCTCGATGATCTCACAGTCACCTCCAAGATTTTCAACAGCATCCAGCTTGACTTCAGTGATCCAGCTGCTACCAATAACTCCCTCAGGTGTGTGTGTGTGTGTGTTTGTTTCTGATCACGAGGTTTATTCACTGAGCCAGATTCTGTTTGATGCTGTTGACAAAAATATTTTGAGTTTATTTGTACTTGCATAGGATTGTTTATATTATTAGTTCTGATCATCTGACTCTAAACAATACTGTATTAAATGTACCCACTGACAGATGTTATAGTATTAATACAACACCTAATATGTAAGATGATCTGTCAACCAGTTAATCACAAGCATGTTTTTCAAGTTAATTTTCAGCTCTGAGACAAAAAAAAAATTGACACTAAAACAAGGAAATAAGGGAAATTTGGATTTTTTTCCACCATTGTGCTGCTGAGTTAGGTTCCACCTTGGGGAGATGGGTGAGGACATCTGTGGCCACGACTCTGCCCTGGTCTTCTGGGACATCATTGCCAGTGGCACTTCCCGCTTTGTGGAGACAAAGTCCATAGGTGTTGGCCCCTCGTACATGATCCAGTTTGACCTGGCCATTGCCTGTGGAGACACACAACAGCAACAGGAAGAATCCCTCAACAAGGTATGCTGACTGGCTGTGGTTTTAACATAATATGTGACTACAAAGTGTCCAACTTAGTGAAAAGGTCTTCAAATCTGGATAATTTCTCAATATAACTGATGTGTTTGTGTAGCCTCCCTTGATTGTGTTCTATATGTTTCCCTGCATCCCCAGGTGAGGCTGGAGTACTCTATAGTACTGTGTGTGTGTGTGTGTGTGTGTGTATAGATGCCACAGATGGTCCACTAAACCTTACTTTGTGTCCCCAGGTGATGTTACGGTGTCATATAGTGATGTAGATGCCCCAGGTGGTGTATTAAACCTTTCTCCATGTGTCCAGGTGGTGCTAGAATACTCAGTGAACCATGGGATCACCTGGCAGCTGGTTCACAGGCCTTGCTCACCCTCCACCCCTGGATGTCAGTCACACTTCACCCGCGGCACTGTTTACCACTCCTCGGAGTTCAACCACTGGAAGAGAGTGACACTCAGGTTGCCTCAACACACCTGGTAATGTTAGGAGTCATTTTGTAACACTGGTGACCATGTGAGTAGTATACAGAGAAGGGAGAGAAAGATGGAGGAAAGAGATAGAAAGAGACAAGAGAGAAAGAGAGAGAGATGGTGGAAAGAGATAGAGAGAGAAAGGAAAGAGTAAGGGAAAGATAGGTAAAAGATATATAAAAAAAAATGGGAAACTCACTTTCCTTCTGGTCAATTAAAAATCAAGCATATTTTAAGCATTTACTTCTTCACAAGTTTTCTGATTTATTGTTTTGTTCCACCTTGATTATTTGTTACAATTATGTCTTAATAGATTATATGAGTTTGTGTTACTAGTCAACATAATCATTGTACATAATTTCACAATCATGACAGTTCAGGGGCTATTTCTTTAAGCCATGACACTCTCATCAGGTCCCTGGAGTATGTACTGTACATATTTAACAGTGAACGTCTGCTTACTTGGCTCTTCAATGCACACACAGGTCACCAACAACGAGACTACGGCTTCGCCAGACAGAGGAGAGTGAAGTGGGGGAGTCGTGGGCAGTGGACAACTTGTACATTGGCAGACAGTGTCCAGGCTTGTGTTCTGGTCACGGCCACTGTACACTTGAGGGTTGTAGGTCTGTACACCAACCTTGTCTCTACACCAACACTGTCTGTACAGGACTTGAGTATATCAGGGAATCAAATTAATTTGCTAGTCTGAATATTTGCTGTAATTCTCAGGACATCTTTGCATACCAGTTGAAAAAATCTTACACACTTGCACATGTTGTAACTACTTACTGTACTATCATAACTGATGGCAAAAAATAGTGTTTCCATGTAGAATAATTTTTCCCTCTCTCATACCTCCACTGACACCACACACATCCACCTTCACTCCAACAGCTGTGATGATGACTTCCATGGCCACAAGTGTCTCCCCCTCCACAAGCTCCACCACCAGATTGATGCCACCTTTGATGACGGTGATGACATAGCCAAGTACAGCTTCCAGGTTACAGGTGGCTCCCTGGTGACGCAGGATGACGGCTGTGGTAACATCGTGAGCGGCAGGAGCTTGTACTTCGGTGCTGTGAGTTGCATTGATATCTGTTTCAAGTTCTGATGTCAGAAGTTTGTTATTGGTCAGTTTAAGAGACTATAAGTAGATAGATATAGATAAATATACTGACAGTTATAGTGTGGGACAGATATTTATATTTTCCCTTTCACTTATTACACTTGGTAATTTATGAGGTGTTGGTGTTGCAGCCCGGTGTACGTCAGTGGGAGAGCGATGACTTGAATGCAGAGGACCTGGAGAGCATCCAGTTCACACTAGTGGTGGGGAGCGGCGTTGGGAGCGGTTGTGTCCCCGCTGATCAGGAGAAGACCCTAAGTGCTGGTAGTGTTGTCCTTGAATACTCCACTGATGGTGGCATCACCTGGTCCCTCCTGCAGGAGCTCCTTCCCTCACAGTACAGGATGCCCAGGTCAGTCCTCAATCATGTATAATATACCCCATTTATTATTGATTGTTGATGTCCACACAGATGTTGATCTACTTTATTGTTATCATTATTGTTGAAGTACTGTACAGCATAGTGCAGTAAATGTATCCCATAAAAGTATTACGTTTATTGAAACTACATCAAATGAAGCATGTTTTCCTAACACTCCCATGACATAAATGGATATTTGTTCCGGGCAGAAATTATTTAGGTCTAAACTCAATCATGAATGAATATGCAGTAATAAATATAACATAAATACAATCGTAGCACTCACCAGGGACGACAGCATTTTAATGCTTAGTAGCAAAATGTGGGGGAGTGAGAGGGTGAGCAACTTTACCATGTTATGGGTTAGTTGTGAACCATGGACTTCATTATACATACTGTACAGTATATGTTCCCTAGTTTATCAACAGTAGGTGAAGCTATAGTAAGGTAAGGACTCCTGTATTGATGCCATGATGTTTGGAGAACAGGAACTTACTTTACATCTTAACATCTTAATTGAGTGTCACACTATCAGACTCGGTCATCTGATTGCTCCAGAATCTATATAGTCTGCATTTAAAAATAAGCAGAACTCATCAATACATGTGTCAAGTGTTGGTGAGCCCACAAGGATATAGAGATGGTCCTTAGTGGTGATCACCTGTGAATATGGTTTGTGGAGAGCATCTGTGACATCATTGAAATAAAGTGGCCGCTTGTGGTTACCTGAAGAGTTATTTTTTGTTCAGTTGAATGTTACTACAGGTTGTACGTACAGTATTTGGCAATAGTTCTGTAATTAATGATAATATTGCAGGTTATTCCGTGCCAAGCTGGAGAAGGAGGTTGTGGAGAGTGATTCTGGGGTGGTGAGGTTCAGACTGTGGCAGCCGACCCACAGTGAGAAGAACCAGTGGGCGCTGGATGACCTGAGGATCAGCCCAGGTGTTCAAATGAACTCCATCCAGGCAGATTTCTCAGTCAGTCTTAATTTGGGTTCTGTTTGTGTTTATACATTTTTGTTTAGATACTGTTTCCTTGTTTCATTGTTCCATATACTATACTGTAAAGTATTTATTTTCTTTTTGTATTTACACAGTGGTCTGCATGTTCCTATTTTCCATATACAAAATTTTAAACCATTAAAAAAAGGAAAATTAATTATATAAAAATCTGTTTATTCCTTTTTTTTCGTTTTATTTTTATAATTTTAGTCTTCCAGTTCCTGTTTTCTCAACATAGATTTTGTAAGCTTAGTAGAGGATGTTGACCACTACTGCTGGTGTTGTGTTAAGGCTTAAGAAACACAAGTAATATCAGTTTGTATTCCTCATTCAGCCAAACTCAGCGATGGCATCACCGTGGCTGAGTGTGACCAGTAACCACCATACCCAGTACTGCAACGAGGACGACACAGCCCAGGTTATGGATGGCACTGAACCTGTACGTCAGGCTGTCACCAACCCCCTGTCTCTCTCCCAGGGGGATGTCATCTCCTTCCAGGTAGAGTAATATGTATATAATCATCCGTCTGTCTTTCTCTGTAACCTTCTCTCTCACTGTCATTTGTCTGTCTGTGTTGCTCACCTTGAAGGAGCATTAGGTACTAGTCCCCATCTTGTTGTGCAGTAGGACAGTAATAATTTTATTCTACATTATGAAGGGCCTTGTAACTGGTAAGTGGCCTACAGTCAAGGTAATCTTGCCTAATACACCATGGAAGAGAGGGCATGAGTACTTGTTAAGTTGTACAGTAAGAGTTGGTGCATAACCTGCACTTAGAGAGCTTTAGGCCTTAGGTGAGTAAAGAGAATGAGTAAGAAGGAAATTACATAATTGAAAAGAATAAGAAATGAAGTCGGTGAACGATGATGAAGTTAGACTAAAGGTGAATTGCACAGAGTAAAGGTGTTGTGATAAGGAATGATGTACAGTATTATTCTGACTGGGTTGTAAAGGATGGGGGATGAGGATTGGAGTCTATTAGCAAACTGTCATTAGAAATAACAGTAGAAACAAAACAAAAATTAAATTGGATCATCAGCCATTAAGTTGAGGGATGGAGGAGGTGAGGGATTGTTTACTGAAGAGATTAATAGTTTTAGATTCTACTTTGTCTTCCGAGGAGTAAGTTGAACTGTGTGAGTATTTTATTACACATTCTGGATACACAACATATTTTTTATAGGTAATTTCGATTTCTAAATGGCTACAATATAAGGCAATTGTAGGTGTATTCCTGTATAAACAATATGTACTAAATACTATTCATATGACTTGATAACTCTGTACATTTGAATAACGGTTTACATGGCTTCATAATGAGAGATACATCTTTATTATGAAATTATTGATGTCTTATTGGCAGAATGATTGAGTAGCTACAGATTTGTTTGAATATTGTAAAAATCTTACAAGTTGTATATTTTAGCATAAGTATTATGTGTGTGTGAATAAACCTCAAATAGTTATCTTGTTACCCCCATGCTGATCAGAAGGTGATGATGTTTAGTAGTTGTAAGTAGCATGATGACTGTAGCACAACCTCTAAAACATCATCACTTCCCTCAGATTAGCGTAGGATGTAGCGAGACAGTGCTGAAGGAGGGGGGAGGTGGACATCCAGTGCTCCTTCAGTATTCCAAGGATGGGGGTGTGACATGGGCCCTGGTGGATGATGGGTGTCCCTCATCAGCCCTACATTGTCAGGGGCCCAGGGAGCCAAGTGTGTACCGCCCTGACCACCATGGACCATGGGCCCGTATTCTCATTCCTGTAGACCACAGGCTGGCCCAGGGGTGAGTGAATGAAAGACTGTTTTGATGCAGACTGCTGGAGAATACTGTACAGTATGTGCATTTGTGCATCATGACTGTATCAAAAAAGTGTATGTATACATGTGTACAGTAGTACAGGTTTGCACTGTAAGTAAATATGTACCATAGTCTATTAAGATTGTTTGTATCACAGATCAGTACAGCTGCGGTGGGTGCAGGCCAACCCCGGGGAGACTACGACAGGAGAGTTTGCCCTGCGAGAACTGTACATAGGGCCACCCTGCTCATATGCCTGCCATGGACATGGCATCTGCACTGCAGCAGGCTTGTGCAAGTGTGATAAAGGCTATAATGGTAAGTCTCATCTGTTGACAATAAAACATTTGAAATTAGCATAATTACACACACACACACACACACACACACACACACACATTGCTATGCTTGAGTCACTAGAACACAAGATTTTGCTTTTGAGTCTTAAATTATTGTCAGTGAGTTTGAAGTTCACATTATACAGAAATTTTGATATACTATTTCTCCCTGATCTGAGGGTTTCTGATCTCACTTGAATAAAATGAAACTGATGTTCAAAACTCCTTGTATCTCTCACTATGAACTTGAACATCTAATCTATACTTGAGAGCAAGGTGGCCAGGTGGTTATGTCAGCTCAAATGATGGTGCTCACCTTTGTTTACCTGCACCTCCAGGGACTTACTGCGGGAGGCTCCCTAGGAAGAATCTTCAGTGGATGCACGACAACTTCAACGAGGGTAATGTGTCCTCCATGTGGGGTCGGATAGAGGGAGGGGCTGTTTCACTGGGCTGTGGTCCTCACCATACTGACAATGCTCTCCTCTTCTCTGCTGCTGGACCCCGCTTTGCTACCACCAAACCCTTGGATACCAGATACATCAAGTAATAATCTTTGACTGGTTGACACATTCTTAATATATATTGACACTGTTGATTTTATACATGGAATAACAGAGGTGAACAAAGTCTGTTGATGTTTGTATATGTTACAGATATGGAAAGTTCTAAATTATATAAACTATGGAGAATGTTACAAGTATTTAGACTTCTGTACAAGCAATAACAAGGTAACCAGGTTTGAAGATGCATAGAAATAAGGGAGCTTTTTAATTGCTGTACAAATAATACCATTACTCAGGCATTGCTGATATATAGAGGCAGATAGAAGAAGAGAATGGCACTAACATGACCTGTGTTGCAGGTACCTGGTATTCAACCTGCAGATCGGGTCGTCTGAAGGGGCTGGGGGGCGCTGCCAGCTGGGTCAGGTCCCTCAGGACAATGTCCTTCTCCAGTATTCCACCGACAATGCCCAGACTTGGTCAGCCTTGCAGCAGTTTGAGCCAACCCAGACCACTAACAGGTACAGTACTTTATATAATGTCCCTTTTTCTTCTTATTGTTTCACTTTCCCTCTTCAACATCTTCCTCCAGCACCCACACACACTGTGCCTAGACTTGGCCCCTCCTACAGCAGTTTAAGTCAAGGTGATGTGACACACCTAACTGTGGTGGCTGCAGTAAGGATCTAAGTCTTATTCTACACAAATTGTTCTTGATGAGAAGAATGTTTAATGCTTTAAATCCCCCAAAATATATTTCACGTCTTTTTGTCTCAATCTTTTCAATATTATGATGCAAGAGAAATTTCACACCAATCTCCTTCAGGCATTTGTTGTGTGCTCATATCATTATGGTCGATAAGCTACAATTCTCAGTCACTTATGAAGATCCATGTTGTTTTTCATCCCTCAAGGAAGGAGGCTTTCTTCATCCCGCTGCCCACGAAGGCCCGCACACGACAGACTCGTTTCCGCTGGTGGCAAGGCTACAATGACATGTTGCTGGGGGATGACCCGTCCCAGGGTGAGTCTGATCAATGTGTGGTGATGCAATTATTTGTGCTTATGTATGTACATGTTTACACGTTCAAATGTGTGTGTATACTGTGAGTATATGACTGCCGCCCTCACTAGTGCTTTTTATGTTCCAGAGGAGCGGGCTGAGTGGCATCTGGACAACGTGATGGTGTTGGCCAATGAGACGCTGCCTCTCACCTTGTTTGATGCTTTTGATGGTAACAGGTCGATTGCCTCCCCCTGGTTCCTCAAGTCCGGGGCCTCCCTCACTCCAGGCTGTGGCAGAGATGATGAGGTCCTCCTCTTCTCTGGTCCTCAAGGTACTGTTGTTGCTGTTCCTTGAGATAGATAAGTAAATGATTTGATCGATAGATATATAATCAAACAAAGATTGACAGATAGTTCAGTAGTTAGACATATTGGGAGTGAAATAATATAACCAATTTTACCAATAAACACAAACTAATGGATTGTGGCCAATACAAATCTTTAAATTTATCACTGATTTGATTATCTGTTCCCTTTAATATATTCATTCTTCCCTCAGTGCCTAAATATGCAGAGACATGGGACCTCCAGGCCTCTGAGTCAACGATGATCCAATTTGACATCAAGGTTGGCTGTAGTGAAGAAGGAGTATCACCATCTACTAAGGTGGAGCTCCAGTACTCCACCGACCATGGCAAGACGTGGAAGTTGGTGCACCAGCTGTGTGCCCCTCCCCAGGTAGAGTGTGATGCCTTCCACCTGCCCACCACCTACACTGCCGCCGTCACCCCTGGCTGGACCCGGGTCACCACCACTTTACCTAAGATTACTGTGTAAGGACCTCTTGTTGTGTTATGTATTTTGACTGTACCAAGAGTTGAGATGGCAGGTGCTGATAAGTCACATGAAGGTTAGTCAGACTCTCCTGTTCCTGATATACTGTACTCTTGTTTATCTTCACCTTCCATAAGGCACTGTGCTCCTGTGTTCTACTGCTTCATCAAGTTTTACTCTGTGTTTGTTCCAGAGGTGAGAGTACACGGCTGCGGGTGGTGGAGGCACCAGAGGATGTGGCAGGCAAGGGAGGAGGTAGAGGAAGAGGAGGGACATCAAGGGGTGATTCCTGGGCCATTGATAACCTCTTCGTGGGTGACGCCTGTCCCTGGATGTGCTCCGGCCATGGCTACTGCTACAACAACAGCTGCCGGTGAGTCCAGTAACTGTAGTACTGCACCATTATCTAACAGCAGGAATATACCAATATACTATAAAAGGTTGGGTTACTTTACCATTGTCTGATCCATACCACTGTATAATTATGTCAATTTCTGTACCTGTATATCTGTACCCTTTTATGTACCTGCACCCTTATCCCTGTACCACTGCACCACTCTAACATTGACAGGTGTGATGAGGGTTACTTTGGACCTTACTGTGTGCCAGCAGAGGTCCTTCCCTGTGAGCTACTGGACACCTTCAGCCAGCCAGACCTGCAGCCTTCACTCTGGCGACACTCCCACGGCTCTGAGGTCACCAAGAGGTGTGGGGTCCTCGTCTCTGACACTGCTCTAGTCTTCTTCAAGGTATGACCTACTCTCTGTTTTCCTTAATGGCATTCTCAGCAACTCATTTTTTTTAATAAACCAATACTGTACTATACTCTGTTTCCTTATTGCCAATTTCTCTTATTTTTCGAAGTAAACTCAACTCCTTTCGTTTTCTACTTTCACTTATTTTTAGGAAATTATACAACTTTCAAAGTAAACCAGACTTCTATTTTAAACCCAGTTCCCTTTTTCTTTATAAGATAAACTTATTTACTTCTGTTCAGGCAAGCTCAACTTCTTTTTCTTTCCAAAATAAACTCAGCTAATAAGGTGTACTGTAGAGATGTTCAGGGTACTTGGTTCTAACTACAGGGGCGAACATAAACACCTGTAGAGTTCTGTAGGTTCTTATTAACGGAAATATACGAGGGTGCGCTCACAAGCGCGGGTAGTCCTTACACTCCTATAGGGTCAACTGACCTCACTCTGACCTCTCAGGCGACATGTGGTAAGTGGTATACTAGCAGCTTCCAGATGTCGCCAGGCACATTTATCTAAGCGTGTGGTGACATGAAACAGGGGCATTGCCACACGCTACTGACTAGAGAAATAATGTGTATATATAGAGTATGTACATGGTATACATACAACATACATAATATACATACATACTGTACAGTATTACATTTTATCCTATTGTACTATTATGCAGTATATTGTTTTGTATAGGATCACAATTTAGACTACATGCAGTATTTTTTTACAATTGTATTTCGTCACACCCAGCAGAAGGTGCTGATGGTACAGTCATCCCTTGGTTATCACTCCTAATTGGGACCGCGCCGAGTGCATGATAACGAAAAACGCGATAATGGAAGTACAGAACCTATGGGATTTATTCTAATTGGTTCCAGGCACCCAAGACCCAACCCCAATTTTCCCATTTTACGACTATTTAGACCAGGGGTGTTAAACTCATGGCCCGCAGGCCAAATGTGGCCCTTGGGATGGTCAGGTGTGGCCCCGGGATGACGGTAAAATTAATCATCCCGTGAAAATTTGAAAGAAATAGACATAATCATGTTTATTTAGTAAAATTAATTTTACATACTTAAGATCAGACAAACCCAAATGAGGTATTCCTGGTAAGCCAGGTAAGGCAATGTGTGAAGCTGTATACTTCAATCCTGCAAATATGTGACATAGCTCTTGTGTTGGCCCTGAAGAGGGTAACTAAAATAAGAATTGGCCCTCGAAAAGTTTTGAGTTTGATACTACTGGTGTAAGACACATCTTTGGTGGTTTTGGGCAAAAAATTAGATATTGCTGAAAATCACAGTATAGGTACAACTGAGCTTGCTGATTATGCAGAGTACTTAGTGGCCAAAATTTCCCTTGAATGATTTTACTGACATTTTTCAATGCTAATTACTCATCAACTATGGGTTTCCAAGGTGTGATTTAGGGTTTTGTGTGTTATTCTGGAAGTACTTAATTAGTTAAACCCCTTAAATTTCAATTCTGAGAAAAAAGTATATTTTGGTCAAAAATTTTGTAAGGTATAAGACTTACATTTTTGGTGATTTTTGGTCAAAAATTAGATTTTGCTGAAAATCACAGTATGGGTACTCCTGAGCTTGATGCTTATGAATATGTGGTCCACGATTCGATTGCAGAGTAATTAGTGGCCAAAATGACCCTTGAAAGATTTTACTGACATTTTTCAATGCTAATTACTCATCAACTATGGGTTTCCAAGGTGTGATTTAGGGTTTGTGTGTTATTCTGGAAGTACTTAATTAGTTAAACCCCTTAAATTTCAATTCTGAGAAAAAAGTATATTTTGGTCAAAAATTTTGTAAGGTGTAAGACAGAGGTGTCAAACTCATGGCCTGCGGGCCAAATGTGGCCCTTGGGATGGTCAGGTGTGGCCCACGGGATGACCGTAAAATTTATCATCCCGGGAAAATATGAAAGAAATAGACATAATCATATTTATTTAGTAAAATTAATTTTACATACTTAAGATCAGACAAACCCAAATGAGGTATTCCTGGTAAGCCAGGTAAGGCAATGTGTGAAGCTGTATACTTCAATCCTGCAAATATGTGACATAGCTCTTGTGTTGGCCCTGAAGAGGGTAACTAAAATAAGAATTGGCCCTCGAAAAGTTTTGAGTTTGATACTACTGGTGTAAGACACATCTTTGGTGGTTTTGGGCAAAAAATTAGATATTGCTGAAAATCACAGTATAGGTACAACTGAGCTTGCTGATTATGCAGAGTACTTAGTGGCCAAAATTTCCCTTGAATGATTTTACTGACATTTTTCAATGCTAATTACTCATCAACTATGGGTTTCCAAGGTGTGATTTAGGGTTTGTGTGTTATTCTGGAAGTACTTAATTAGTTAAACCCCTTAAATTTCAATTCTGAGAAAAAAGTATATTTTGGTCAAAAATTTTGTAAGGTGTAAGACAGAGGTGTCAAACTCATGGCCTGCGGGCCAAATGTGGCCCTTGGGATGGTCAGGTGTGGCCCACGGGATGACCGTAAAATTTATCATCCCGGGAAAATATGAAAGAAATAGACATAATCATATTTATTTAGTAAAATTAATTTTACATACTTAAGATCAGACAAACCCAAATGAGGTATTCCTGGTAAGCCAGGTAAGGCAATGTGTGAAGCTGTATACTTCAATCCTGCAAATATGTGATATAGCTCTTGTGTTGGCCCTGAAGAGGGTAACTAAAATAAGAATTGGCCCTCGAAAAGTATTGAGTTTGACACGACTGATTTAGACTCACTAAATATATAGATAATGTTATGGTAAGTATCAGAAAAACACATAGGCATGGCTAGGTTTATTACAAAGTGATGAAAAGGGTACGCTCAATACTGTAGTCCACAAAACATGTAGCTATGCTTTCTTTATTTGAGTCCCCCGTCTGAGGAGTCCGTTTTTTCATTGCTTCAGAACGCCCGAGTCCTCTGTTTTCTCTCAAGCTTAGAGTGCACCCGAGACTTCATTTTTCCTTAGTAATGACAGAATTTGAAATTGCAACTGGGGTTGCAATTGTTGAGGCAACTTAGATATGTCTGATTACAGCAAATGTGTTGTTGTCAATTTGTAGGTGAAAGATTTTATCCTCAAGAGATGTAGGTGAAGCAAATGGGTAAAAACACCTGGAGGCAACTGCGTGATAACGAAATTCTCGGCTTGAAAAATGTGCTATAACAGCAGGTGTGCAGATTTTGATGGAGGCGTGATAACGAAAATCGCGATAACCAAGTGCGCTATAACCAAGGGATGACTGTAATATGTTTTGTCTTATTGTATAATGTCTGGGTTATTTTGTCCTGTTATATTGTATGATATTATATAATTCTTCCAGTATTGTATTGTCATGCCTGCTATAGGATGTAGAGAGTATCTTATTAAGAAGTTAATGTTTTATGTTTTACACTATAAGAATGTCATATTCTGTTATTTTGTATAGTGTCTTCTCTCATGCCAGATGGGCTGAGGATGACAAGTACTTTATTGTATGCTACTGTATTGTACTGTATTTTAATGCTGAGAGGATATTGAACTTGCCTACAGTCCTATTGGTTTCTGGTTCAATCTTGGGACACTCAGTTCACCCAGCTGTAAATGGGTACCAGCCTGCTGCCTCCTATGTACCAAAGGCTCAGTATACTGTACAGTGTGTTTGTGGAACTAATGTTGTCTTTCATATTTTATTGCTGTGTATTATTTTGTCTTCTCTCCTGCAGGATGGGTTGAGGATGGCTACCACCATTGACCTGGACATGACAGCGGGTCAGTTCCTGCAGTTCCACATCCGTCTGGGGTGTGACAAGGCATCAGGAGGGCGTGGAAAGAGGAGTGTGACAGCCCTGGAGAGTGTTGGGCCTCTGCTGGTGGAAGAACAACCCTCCAGGAAATATGGCATACTGGTCCAGTACTCCACTAATGGAGGAATAACCTGGAGGCTTCTGAAGGTAAGAGAGGGAGGAAGGGAAGAAGGAGAATAGTGGGAGGTAGAAAAGAGAATAACAGAGAAGAAAGAGGGTAGTAGAAGGTAACAAACATAGAGAGAGAATGATAGGTGAAATAAATAGATAAGAAAGGGTGCAAGATTGGCATTCAGAGAAGATGAATACAGAGAGAGAGACAGACAGAGAGGCAATGAGATCCATAAATACTAAATGCAGCCATTATTCCCCACCAGGAGATGCACTACATGACACACCCAGACCCAGTGTTTGTATCCATTGCCTTAGTGGACTTCCCCATGTCCCTCACTAATGCCACTAGGTTTAGGGTATGGCAGCCTCACCATGGTGGCACTATGACCCACACTTGGGCTATAGACAACATGTTCATTGGTGGGATGCCCATCTGGCCCAATGTACTCTATGATGACTTCAACAAGCTCTCCCCTATGGCTGAGGCTTGGATTGACTGGCCTGCGGGTGAAACTGGCTACACGTGTGAGAAGTAAGTTTATGATGGTCGTGTGTGCTCGTGTGATGCTGGGGTTAAATTCTCGTGCCTTAGAATAAACAGAAGAAAAGAAGAGAGACAAAAAATAATGTGCATTATGTAGTCTCATGAATCTGGCAATATTAAAGCAAAGCCAATTTTCCATTCTTTCTCAATTGTTGTCCTGTAGGTTCCATCAGCTCTTACTTGAGTCTTCACATCAGATTGTCATGTATTTTATTATATTTATTGTACAGTACTATTGTATACTATGTAATATTACATTGGATTGTTTTGTGGTTGACAGGCATGATTCAGACACCAGGCTGGTGTTTGACGTCCAGGAGGGCCAGCATGCCCTCTACACCCGAGACCTTCATGTTGATAGTAACTCTGTCATACAGTTTGATGTAAGTTCTTGTACCTTTCTCATATTTTCTTTTTAGTTGATCACTTTAATTATTACATCAGTCATATAGGATTTTACTATGACTTAGTATTAAAATTTTTCTAAGTCTTTTAGAATAATTATGAAATCTTATTTTTTTTTTGTTTTTAATGACAGTAACAGACAGGGCTTGGATAAATTATTCCAGCATTGGGAGGGTTTACTGTACTGTATATATTATCTTGCATCATTAACTTTTGGAATGGGGTTCAGCTCAAGACAGAGTGGAAATTTAAAAAACTACTTAACTGAGACCTTAAAACTTTACTTTTCAATCCTGTTAATTGTAGTATTATTCTCCTTGGTATTTCTGGCTGTTGTTGACAATACAGTATTAAAGGAAATAGATTGCAACTTAACATCTGATCTCCAGCTTAAGGTAGGGTGCGGGGAGGTGACGGGCAGGGAGCACAATGTGAGTCTGCAGTACAGTAGTGACTACGGAGCGACATGGCAGACACTACGGCCACTGCCCACCCTCCCGTCCTCTAGTCCAGACTGCCTTCATGAGCTACGGACGCCCACCATCTTCTACCCGAACAGTGAACGTCAGTGGACCAGGGTGGTCGTCCCTCTCAAAGGTCTCCAGATTTGTGGGTAAGTCCAGACCTCTGTCACCTTAATGGCTTCACACTGTCTGTAAACTACTGTAATTACTATCTTGAGCTATATATACTGTGCAGCGCTTTACCTCATTGCATCGTACTATATGTTGTTTTTGTACCATATTGACCTGTTATATCTGATGAGAACAGTGGGTGCTATTTTCTGAGAACTGAGATTGTATTCTACCAACAGTTAGTTGAAAAAAGATACATTTTCTAATTGATCTTTGCTGCTTTTTGTGAACTTTAACTTGTCGTGTGAACAAAACATGAAAACTGACAGTACTGTACAGTAGTTAAGGACTTAAGTATAAACTTAGAAGTCCCAAAGGCTGAGATCCAAGAAAGTACAGTAATACCCTGCTGGATGTTATAATTTAATCCCTAATTATAATAGTGTTTCATCAGTATCCACTACAGTATATTATGAATTGTATTATTGAATTATAATTCATCTAACTGTACTGCCTCATTACAGGGTAGCAAGGTTCCGGTGGTGGCAAGGTTACTACCGTGCTCGCGAGTCATCAGCCACCTGGGGTGTGGACAACGTGTACATTGGCCCATCGTGTGTCCACCACTGTGGCGGCCATGGCTACTGCCTCAATGGTGTCCTCTGTGTGTGTGATGACGGCTACGATGGTGATGAGTCTTGTCGACTTACACAAGAAAATCAACAGACGCTTCGTGAAGACTTTGAGAGTTAGTGGTGCCTTCCTGTTGATCCTCTGTGATGCTGAATTGTTTTATTTTTTCATTCAGTGTTTGTGGTTTATGTCTTATTCTGTTTCATTTTATCATTGTATGTTTTTATGATTTTATTCAAGTTTTTATTCAAGAGTTATCCAAATTTTCAAAAAATCTATATGATTTCACCATTTTAATATTTTAGCATTCCAATAATGTACACAGTACCTTCATTTTAACATTCATGTTGTAATTTCTTTTTTGTCTTTTAAAGAATTTGTCTTAAGTCATTGCCCTTTATAATGACTACAAGGCTATCCATTTTAAAATTAGAAAGTTTAATAAGAAATATGAATTGAAAGCCAAATTTTGCAATATACAGCACAGAGACAATAATTCCAAAGTATCATAAAGGTGATGCCTTAAAAATGTAATGGATAAAAACAAACAGAATCTCTTACCTGTGATTAACTTGACACTGACCAACAGAGGGAGTCCCAGGTAAGCAGTTTATCAAGTGGTCTGGGGCGGAGGTGTCGAGGTTCTGTGGGGTGGTGACCGGGGAGGCCCTAGTCTTCTCCCAGCAAGGTGAAAGGATGTTGGTCACAGCTGATCTTGACCTCTCCCATGGCAGGTAGGTAGATCTTGACCTCTCCCTTGGCAGGTAGGTAGATCTTGACCTCCCCCATGGCAGGTAGGTAGATCTTGACCTCTCCCTTGGCAGGTAGGTAGATCTTGACCTCCCCCATGGCAGGTAGGTAGATCTTGACCTCACCCATGGCAGGTAGGTAGATCTTGACCTCCCCCATGGCAGGTAGGTAGATCTTGACCTCCCCCATGGCAGGTAGGTAGATCTTGACCTCCCCCATGGCAGGTAGGTAGATCTTGACCTCCCCCATGGCAGGTAGGTAGATCTTGACCTCACCCATAGTAAGTGAGCAGGTTTAGACCCCTATAATGGTAAGCAGGATAATATTTTAACTCTTCCTTATGGTAAACATTGGACTCTGTGAAATTTAAGAGAATTAATTGATTATTGTGAAAGGATAAAGGATTTAGTTTTGACATAAAGGCAGCGAGGATGATTCAGTTGAAATAAACCGGTTTAGGGTAGTGTTGAAAATCTTTGATGATGAACTTAGGAAAAATAAAGACAGTGAAAGGATGGTAAAGTTGGAATAAATTACTTCAGGGTTGAATTAGAGATTGAAGACATGAACGTAATAGATTTAATTAGAAACTGAAGACATGAACAGGATTTAGAAATAGAGGTACTGTAGATTGAGGATTTACATTTAATAGTGAAAATATTTGTCATGTCAATATCTTCATAGTATTTGTGTGGTTCTCCCAGCGTGGTACAGTTCTACATTCGCTTCGGGTGTACAATAGAGGACGCAGTACTTAGGGATGGACCCGTACTCCTCCAGTACTCTAGCGATGGGGGCATCTCCTGGACCCTTTTAGCTGAGTTGAGCCCTGAGTCTGGTCCCCCAGGGTCCAAGCCTCACACCCAGCATCACACTCTGCCTCTCCCAGGTATGTCAAGCTCTCACAGTACATCGACCTTGTTTACACTAGCAGAGGGGAATTACTGTTAGGTTTCCAGGACCACCACAAGAAACTGGTTCTCTTACTTTAGCCTGTGACCATAATCTGTTTTCTCTCTCTCTCTCTCTCTTCTCTCCACAGTGTAATTTGTTGTGACCACCAATCTTACATAATACTGTACAGATACAGCTAAATCCTGCCTATTTTACTTACAGATACCGCTAAGTCCAATGCAACACGTCTCCGCTGGTGGCAGCCTTCTAAAGACGGCACCTTCACCTCTCAGTGGGCCATAGACCAGGTATGACTCTCTCACCTATATGGGTATGTGGACAAATGTACACAAAGCCAGTTTTTGTTTTGTCTACAATTACTTGAATTATATTGAGGAATGTGAAGACCTTAAGACATAAGGAGAAAATAATAAAGACTGAAAAATAAAACTGATAAATTATAGTAATGAGGCCACTAATAACTGGTGTGTTTGTGTGTGTTCAGATTCATGTAGGCAGTTCTGTGTTGGGCATCCCAGCCTTCACTGATATAGACACAGGAGCTGGGTGGCTACTCAGACCTGGCTCAGTCATGGAACCTGTGTGTGGTCAGGTCCACAATTCTCTACACTTTACTAGTAAGTGAACCTTTTAACCATTCTGTCTAATCCTTATACTGAGGTCATGAAGGTTTACAGGAACTAAAAGATATTAAAGGCAACCAACAGAAGCTGAGAGGAGAATTTTATGTTTTCAAAAAATATTACTATTATTATTATTATTATTATTACAGTATTATGATAACTGTATTATTATTATTATTATTATTATTATGATATTAACACTGTTATCACTAATCATGATAAAAATTGGATCTCCTACTCAGAACTAGACAAACCAGCCCCTCAGTACAGTATAGGAGAGTGGGGGGAGGGAGGTGCACCTTGTATTAAATTTCCCCCAAAAGCCCAGGGTAACATTATAGCAGTAAAAGACATGAAAGGCCAAAATAAAATCACTATAGTATTGCTAGTAAAAGCAGTAATATTAGCATTGTTGTTATTTCTGAGTACTGTACTGTACTGTAATGACATTAATAATACCTATAACAGTGGTCATAGGAGATAGATTAATGGATTAAAAGGAATTATTAATAAGAGATGGTGTGATGGCGGGACAGGTCGCGATGGCTATAGGTTTGCCGAGACGCCAGACATTGTTATGACGGAACACAGCTTCATCCAGTTCACCGTCTCTCTGGGCTGTAAGGATACCGGAGTCTGCTTCCGTAAGTCCTACCCTAATATGTGTTCTTCGTTCTTTAATTTGTTCATCCGTGTTCTGCCTCTGTTCACATTGCTCTTTTATTTGTTCATCCGTGTTCTGCCTGTGTTCACATTGTATTTTTTAATTTGTTCATCCGTGTTATGCCTCTGTTCACATTGTTCTTTAATTTGCTCATCTGTGCGTTCTGTCTCTCTTTGCTGTAGAGTAGGAGTAGAGAAAGAGATAAAAGTAAGAAAGAGGGGTAGAGGAAAAGAGAGAAATATGAAAGAAAGAGAAAGAGAGATTAATGAAAGATGATTAGAAGACAGGGAGAGAAATATGAAAGAAAGAGGAAGAGAGAAAGAAAAAAAGATGATTAGAAGAGATATATATATATATATATATATATATATATATATATATATATATATATATATATATATATATATATATATATATATATATATATATATATATATAAAAGTTACATTACCCCAACAGAGGTGGAGGTAGAGTACTCCATTGACCAGGGGGGATCATGGTGGCCTATCAGAGACTCTTGCATCCCCTCCGACCCAGACTGTACTGAATACTGGCCCTCCTCCACCCTCACTTCTGACCTCTACACTGACCCATCCCAGGTCATGTTCCGTGCCCCACACAGGGTCAGGTGAGTCAACTTTCCTCTGTTTATTGGAGTTAAAGAATCATATCACCTGTTGTAAAGGGTTATGTAGTTCAGAATTTGTTTTGTTATGGTTTTAAGAAAATCAGTTTAGCCATTATGAACGGTTAGGAAGTTCAGTATCATCATTCTCTGGGTTATTTTATCGGGTATAAGGATCAAGTACGTCTCGCTGTTTCTTTTAGTATAGGGTCAAAGAATCAGTTTGTCTCTTACTAGAGGTCACTTGTGTAGATTACTTTATGTCAGTGAGATACTTCAGCTCAACTGTTTCATAGCTGTATCTCTGTATCACTTGATTGAGAAGAGAACTGTATCCTGAGACTATATGATTCATTAATGTGTCCTTTTTATTGTATCTCTGTGTTCTCTGTACTGTCTCCCAAGGCAGCAACAATTATGATCACTAAATCCCTGGACTGTATCTCCACATCACTGTATCCCAGGTCTGAGTTGACACGGGTGCGGTTCATACAGCGTGACGGGTGGAGACAACAACACTCGTGGTCACTGTCACATGTGTATGTGGGTGACGAGTGTTACCTACTGTGCTCGGGGAGAGGCTTCTGTGATGCTGGTGTCTGCCACTGCAACAAGGGCTGGACAGGTAAAAGTTTTAAGGCCACAAGTAAGACTCTTAAGAATGGGGTGAGACTCAACACCTGGTTCTGCCATAAGGTGACACATGAAAAATGCCATAGACTTCAACAGGACTCAGGAACATACACACACACACACACACACGAGATGAAGATTATATCTTTCATCTCTGCTGTCTTGTCTACTGTGATTTTTGCTCAACACAGCATAGTCTGAGGTTAACCATTGAGTTCCTTATATGAACAGATCTTTAATAAGTTCACAAGTCTTACTTATATCCTCTTTGTCACTGATCTGCTCTTAGTCACTTGGTTATTTTTACTATGTCTTGTGTATAACTGTAGCCAAGCAATAACTGCCATTCTGCTTTGGGTAAGGAAACCATGTATGGTCAAGAAGTTCTGATTTGGTAAAATACAAGTCAGATTGTACTGGAATAAATTGCAATGCACAGACTACAAAAAAGTTAGTTCTGATAGTTCTCTGCACTGTTAGCCTCTTATTTTGAGACAGGGAACTTTAGTGGGGCAGCCAAGAGCCAATTCCATATACTGGGATCATAAATAAATTATCTCATCTTACAAATGGACAAAAATCCTTCTCAATAAACAGTGTTGGTACATAGTCATTCAGAAGAATAGATTATGAACATAATTCAACATATTAATATTGCCCGTGCATGATTGATTGATTTAATTTTAATGGCATTATAACAGTGAATGTCTGTTTTAATATTTCAATTTTTAACATACAAGTACCTGTGGTAAGTCTATGTTCCTGCAGGAGCGAGCTGTGAGGAGCCATTGAGCCACCTGGCAGAATACATCGTGGCAGACTTTAGCAGTGATGGCTGGATGGCAGACTGGAGGAAGGTGGTGGGTGGCCAGGTCACTGAACACTGTGGACCCATCGCCTCTGGTCAGGCCCTACACTTCCTTGGGGTTAGTCACTTGAAAAAGAAGGATGAGAGAAAGTTTACATAATTTAGGCATACTCTATAGCACTGCACCTCTATGTCAAAGCTTCTGTACTGATTAGACAAAAGAAGAAACTGGATAACATATTTCCTCATCCAGCAAGATAGGCCCAAGTGGCTCTATATTGTTCCTGACTGTATCTCTTCATTCTGTTATTTATACTGTACAGATCTTTTATTGCATTCCAGGGATGTAGCAGGTACCTAGAGACAGTGGACCTGGACCTGCAGGAGGCACTCTTTGTGCAGTTTGACCTACAAACAGGTTGTTTAGACCCTGTGAGTGGGAGGGAGGCAGGCGGGGACCACAGTATCTTGGTGCAGGTCTCCTGTGATGCTGGTATCATATGGGTTACCCTCAGGAAGCTCTTACTTATATATCACCAACCACAGTAAGTGTTCTGGTGTTTACTGCTTTTGTGAATATTAACCTGAAAAGGAGATGTTACATTTTGAATTTGTTATATTTTAGTTGTGTGTTGTATTGTGTCTGTCTAGTTTTTTGTGTTTATACTGGGATGTGAAGTGTTGTACAGTATTGTGTGTATACTATAATGCAGAATGTTTATAAGTGTATGACTACAGTAAGTGTACTTATATATAACCTATTTAATTTTTTCTTCTTAAGTGAGATAACTGAGATTTAGCATTCCAGGTAATGAGGGACATAAATTTGTGGATGCCCTCAGATATGTGTGGTTGGAACTACCAGAAGACCTGCGTTGTCTGGGAGGACGGGTGCGGTGGTGGCAGCCTGACAGTGGTGAACGAAACCGCTACGACTGGGCAATGGATGGAGTGGTGGTAGGTGGGAGTGTGACGCCCCCAGAGAACCTTACCTATACCCACCCACACCACCTGGCTCCGCCCCTGTGGCTACGACGCTACAATGTTCGGGAAGGTGAGGTGAAATTTCCTCTATTGGTTAACAAGGATTAATTCTCATCTTTTTATCTCTGTACCATCTACAGTTCGTCCCCGAATTACGTACAAACGGCCGATACGTACATCGTTTCTGAAGTCTTTAATTGCAAAAATATTGTCTTAAAAGGGCGAGCAATTTTTAAATTTGGCGGGCGAGCCAGCCGCACCGCGCCGCCACTATCACTGACCATGCAGACGACACGCTAGACGCACCAAAACAACAAGTGTGGTCATTGTGCATACAGTACTTCTCCTGTGAATTTCTGCCCTATTTTGTACACTTTACTCTGTGTGCAATGACTGGTGTAAAGCGTAAGAGTGGTGAAGCCAGTGGGAGTGCTACGAAACGTCAAGCAATCTCACTAGAGGTAAAAATGGACATAATAAAACTGCTTGAAAGTGGTGAAAAGTTAACCAATGTTGCCCGCAAATTTAACCTGAGTCGGTCAACTGTTAATACAATTGATAAGGGCAAAGAAAAGATCAAGGAACATGTGAAATCTGCAGTGCCAATGCAATCTACGATTATAACTAAAAGAAGAGGGAAGGTTCTGGAAGAAATGGAAAAATATCTTGCGCTGTGGATCGAGGACTGCACACAAAAACGTAAGCCTCTGTGTCTCAGTATGATTCAGGAGAAAGCCCTAAGTCTTTTCAACGACCTAAAGAAAGATCACCCTGATGATACTGTGACATTCAATGCTAGCAATGGGTGGTTTAACCGATTCAAGGTGCGAAATAAGCTGCATAATGTTCGAGTGACTGGTGAGGCGGCGAGTGCTGATTGGAAAACAGCACAGGATTTTCCAAAGAAACTCGCGGAAATTATCGAGTTACGTACATTTCGAGTTAAGTACAACCTTTTGGTCCCCATTATGTACGTAACTTGGGGACTTACTGTATTTGCTAAGTATTATATCATCATTAAAATGCTTTTAAATGTTTTCTAATATTACATAGTGTACTTTATAGTCATTTTATTAAACACTGATTTGTTACAGACACTTACTGTGACCATCACTTGGCTATGCATGTCATGATGTCAACCCCGTCTGAGCCAGCCATCATCCAGACCACAGACCTGCAGGTAAGTCCTCAGCCAAGGGGAAGAAGACCTATTCATGCAATAAACTTTAACTAAGCAATGTAGGTTTTGCCAGGGAGGTACAGGACCTTCCCTCACTTGTATTTGATCTATTGTATAAAAATAGTAAAATATTGATAAGTGAGTAATGACACTTAATGCAGCAGTTTATGATAGATTAATTCTACAGTGTATTATGTTGTACAGTATATAAAACCTGTACTCTGTTGGTGCATCACACAGTGTACTGTATACAATATGGAATAAGGTATATGATCTTCCTGACATGATTAGAGGTGTAACAAGACACATATAATTTACCTAAAATGTGGCAGGTGTTACGTAAGACACCACAGGTGTTATGTGAGACATTAGTGACATCCACATATTAAGTGCCATGGCTAAAGTGTTGTGGTTTCGCCAGGTGGGGACGGACCATGCTATTAATTTCCTCTTGGCACTGGGCTGTGGAGCCACCTGGGACAACACTGCCCAACCAGTCAGGTAAACCCACAACAGTTCTGTATCATTGTTCAGTGCAGGAGTATCAGTAACTCACAATTATTTTGTTAAAACGTGAAAAATCAACTTCATTTACAAATATATTTGACCAATACCTTTTGTGAGATCAGATTTTATGTTAGGGCAGCCCTGTGTATGTAGTTATCAGTGTGTGTGTGTGCTTTTTCCCAATGTGGAATTGCAACACTTTAACATAGGAACACCAATACTGTATAGTATATCAAAGGCCTTAAATTAATTTTTGCATAGTCAGCCAAGTCTCTCAACAACATATTCTATAATGTAAGTTCATTAAACCTGAGTATCATTAAATCCTCTCAAACAATTATTTTTCAAAACTTATAAGGCTTAACTATGTTTTCCTGATAGTTTTGAACACTTTTTTCTTTTTCATTTATCCACTAATTAGGGGTAGCCCTCAACATGCTCATTAAGGATTTATGGTTAAAATTTTTATATTTGGGTAATAACTTGTCCTAATGTTCCTAATATAGTTACAGTGCACACATTGATTTCCAAGTCTGAGTTTATTCAACATCTTAGTATACAAACATTTGACTTAGGAAATTTCCGAGATACGAACAAACCTGTCCATATGTCCAGTTAACTGTCATAAGTACAGCTGCCTACAAAATTAATACAGTATAAGCTATTTTCCCATTAAAAAACCCTTAAAGTCTGGTAAGATAATACAGTAATATGCTGTATTTATTATCGGTGTATAGTTGCACTGTACTCTACATCCTTTATTTTTACAATATGTTCGGTATCTACAGAGGTACATTTCCTTATTGAGTGATGCAGATTGTGTTGAAAGAGCACAAACTGGTATGATTTTGCACGACACAATTTGCATCATAAAATCACAAGAGGATGATGGTATTTACACAACAGGCCAGAATTCGAGAAGGATAAGGATGACACAGTTATGTAGCTTTTTTTTTCACTTAATCACCAGTAATTGACTGACTGCTTGTGATCCAGATTGGAGTACTCAGTGGACTTCGGCAATAGCTGGCGTTTGGTGAGAGAAATGTGTCTGCCAGGGAACAGCAGCTGTACTGAGATAGCTGATGCTTCTGTCTTCTACGCTCCCCTCAAGTGGAACAGATATGTCTACCCTCTCAGTCATATAGGACCGGCCAAGTTAGTAGCCTTATTCATACACACTGACCTATTTCTAATTGTTGATAGTTATTGGTTCCTGCCAAGTTAACAGCCATCTTAAGACATGTAGAACCAGCCATATTAATATTGTAACAATGTTCTGAGCCATATTGAGCCAGCCAGGTTAGTAGACATCTCAAGATTTATTGATCCAACCAAGTTTTAATACAGTAGCCAAATTCTTAGACATAGGCTCTTGATTGTCCTGCTTAGTCAGCAAAAGTCACCTGAATTACTTTTTCCAGACACTTGATTATGATCATATGAATAGTATCACTTGTGTCACCGTAAACAGGTATGTCAGGTTCCGGTGGGTGCAGGAACCATCATCAGATGTGTCTGGTCGTCACCAATGGTCACTGAGGGATGTGTACATCGGGCAGGCATGTCCCCACCACTGTCTGGGTCGTGGGTCCTGTGTGGAGGGTCTGTGCCACTGTGATCCTGGATACGCTGGGCCTTACTGCCAGCACGTCACAATGGACAATGTGGTGAGTGTTGAGTCAAGGAAAAAATATACCGTAAAGGAATCTCTGTCAGCACTGTATTTAAAAAGTAGGAGGAATTAAGGTGAAAAAAGCAGATATGGCCTTGACTGACAGAGTTCATTATATCTGATATTAAAAGTAACATATCTTTCAGAAGTGCTCTTCTCTTCTTCTTTAACCAACCTCGTAACAATGCTACATTTCTCACAACCTAAATAGCAGGTTAGTAAATAATGCTGATGCACTATTGTGGCTGGCAACTTTTCCTTTTCCACATTTCAGCCATTCATCAGGGACCAGTTCTCTGCTGGTGTGTTCCTGTCCCACTTTGTGCAAGTCCAGGGTGGCTTGTTGTCTGAGGGATGTGGGGGTTTGGAAGAGCCGCCCACTGCAACCTTCCAGGGCCCCAACACCCGCACCCTACTGACCCGTCCAGTCGACACCCGCAGTGCCAAGTTTGTTCACTTCATTGCCCAGATAGGTAGTCCTCACAGCAGTGGAGTCTGTTCCACCCCATCGCACAGACTCCACAATGTCTACCTCCAGTACTCCATAGATGCAGGTATGACTCTAAAGCAGTGGTTCTCAACCTTTTTTTAACCATGGACCCTTTCCCTTCTATTTTTCTTGGTGGACCCCTTCATAGCTATTGGACATAACAATTTTCTATTTTTCACTAACATAAATTTTAATTAGTCTCAAGAGATAGACCAGTGGTTCTCAACCGGGGTCCACATGGACCCTAGGGGTCCATGTGGACCCCGGTTGAGAACCACTGCTCTAAAGGATGACATGAACTCCTGTGTGTCACTAAGTGTATGTTGTGATGAGTACTGTATTAATCTTGTGTAACATTAATCTGAATTTAGAATAACACTGTTTGAACACAAGTATGGTGTCAGTAAAACAAGTAAATCTGATGTAGGATTCTAATATCAACTGTGGAAGCTTATGTGTGTGTGTGTGTGTGTGTGTGTGTGTGTGTGTGTGTGTGTGTTTGATTGACTAAGGCAGGCATGGGCAATGCATGGCCCAGATCATGTGTTTGTGCGTAATTGTGGAGTAAATGAGAAATTCTATTTAATGTGGCCCACAATTCAGGTAGATGCAGCCAGCTTATGGTGACTAAAGCAATATTTATTAAAACAATAATCTTCACATGCAATTTGTTACTGTTTCATCACCTAAGAGTAAGTAACAATGGGAATGTAACAGTGAAATAAGTATATATAATCAATAATATAAACATTTTAACTTGTGTGAGTTTACGGGCCAAGTTCAGATCGATCTATTTGATACATTAGCTGCTATGTGGAAGTAGGTCACTTGGGAATAAACTAAAGTTGGGTTCACGGTCTGTGGTCACACAGGGTTTAACTAATTAAGTACTTCCAGAATAACACAGAAACACCTAAATTGCACTTCGTAAACTGATAATTGGCTCGTACTTAGCATTGAAATAATGTAATTATCTTTACCAAGCATCATTACGACCACTAATTACCCCGTAATCGAATCATGGACCATGTATTCGGAATAAGTGTGCTCAGGTGTACCTTTATTGAGATTTTCAATTAAATTTAATTTTTGGCCAAAACTGATAAAATATTAAGACTTATACCTTAGTAATTTTTCGACCAAAATATACTTTTCTCTCAGAATTGGAATTTAAGGAGTCTATCTAATTAAGTACTTCCAGAATAACACACAAACACCAAAATTGCACCTCCCTAACCCATAGTTGGTGAGTAATTAGCATTGAAATATTTGAAATAATGTAATTATATATTCCAAGCATCATTATGACCACAAATTACCCCTCAACCTAATCAGTGTGCTCAGGAGTACCTTTATTGAGATTTTCACCGAAATCTAATTTTTTATCTATAATTGTCTATACAGGTTGTTTCATTGTAGATTGTCATGTGCATTATTCTTGGTAGTGCATTATTCTTGGTGGGTGTGTCTCATAATTAGAAAAATGCTGTAACTGTAGGAAAAATCAATATATTCACAGACTTCTTCACTCATCTTCTGTTAAATGCCAAGAAACATTAACATTTTACTTTAAAAATTATGATGGCGTTGTTTCATAAATGGGAAAAAAATTGTGATTGTAAACTAAAAATATCGTGAGGTTGATGTGACGATAAACTGTTTCACTGTCCGTGTTCATACATTATTAATATTACTTTTGGGTTAGTTAGGACGTAAATTTTGGTGGGTAATCCCACAGAAAATACCTAAATTGTAATGCAGTCCACGACCGAGGAAAAGTCGCCCATGACTGGACTAAGGCATCTCCAACATCTGTGAGCCAAAGTTATTGGTCTGAAATGTAGTCATTCCAGTATCTTTTGGTTATACTTAACTCAGGTAAAAAGGTTACAATAAAAAATTAAAACTGCAAATGTCAAAAATTCCATAAATATAGTTGTAGTTGATGTTTTTTGAATACTTACAGGGATCCGTTGGCACCTGTTAAGGGAGCTGGACTATAAGCTGTACACCTCACCCAACAAAGAGTACATCTTGCTACCACCTCATGCCAGGAGCCCTGCCACCACCTTTAGGTAACTCACTTTACCATTTGTCTCCTTCCTCTGATACCTTGGACAAGTGAACCTCTTCTGAGCCAATAATTAACAACGACCTTCTCTGATAGTAGCACCAACTAGCTACAATCATTACTTTTGCTTTAGCAGGAGTCATTCCCTGCCTTTAGAACCCTCACTGGACCCAGACCTACACTCGTATCTTGTACAAGACCTTTGCTTTCTACCTGACTTATCGACTTATATTATATCTACATCTCCTCTCCATAGATTTCTGAATGTACACTACCAAAACTAGTGTGTTCTTTCTTTTCTTATATTTACTTTATTGATTTCCCATTTCATTAACAAATCACATTTTTAGATCATAGTAATTACTTATTCCTATTAGATGTCTCAATAAAAATTCCACCCAACAGGTTTTGGCAGCCTCGACTGGCTTCTCCACCCCCTGCTTGGTCAATAGACGACCTCTACATAGGAGGCTCGGAGATCAGTGCAGCTGAGCTCATGGATCAATTTGAAGGAGAACCAACTGTGAGTGATTCCTTGACACAGAGCTGTCTTTATTTATGCAGACACAGCTGTATACAATATATTGTAAATAAAGAAAATATACTACTGTACTGTATACTCTATACTGTACAGTACTCACCAGCATATAATGTCGTCTTGGGCTTGTGATGCAGGTAGGCCAAATGGTGATATGATGATACAGGATGGCCTGCCTTTGTCCTGTACCATGTGTTACTAACTGTCACTCTCCTCTTCCTTCATGTAGGAAGGAGTGTCCTGTACATGCACTGCAGTATGCTATACATTGGCCTACAGTAGGCATACACTGTTCACTCTGCTATGTACAGCACAGTACTTTTACACTTACTGAATAACAGTCCAGTAGAATGTCAGTATAACACAAGATACATTTCAAGAGAAGTCGCTTTAAACCGAATTCGCACTAAATCGAAGTGTTATTTCATTGAAATAATTTAGTTTGGTACTTGAGAGAAACAAAATACTAAAAAGACGAAGAGTCTACCCTGATGCACCTCAGCCCATCTCCTTGAATAAAAACATTGGTTTTTGTAGTATTATGTTAAGCCAAACACTCATAAATAAACACAGCTAAAATTATGGGACGTGAAATGGTCTGTATACTAGCGATCAGCTGATGGGAAGATGGGGTGGGTGGGGGGAGGTGATATGTTTGACAGGAATATGACAGTTGATGCCAAGGTCTAGTGCTTATTTTTATATCTATCCTTAAGAGTGACTAAGTTTTTCTCTTATAAAATATCACTAAACCGACCTGGGAGTATATAATTAACATTGCTGGAATTCTTATAAGATAGTGATTAGTTTGAATATAAACATGCTATAGTTCGCATTAGACATACAAATTTTAGTTCTAACCAATTTTATTACAAAGTGCTAAAATTTTTATCTCTTGTGCAAAATATATGACGTTTATATTCAAATTATTTGCTGTCTAAATGATTACTTATATTCTCCTATCTTTAGACTGTGATATTATATAAGATAAAAACTATAAGCCTATAACCAACCAACCCTGGCTGGGAAGATGGGGGGGGGGGCTGACAGTGACACGTTTGACAGTTGGGGCCGAAGGTCAAGTGAAGTATTTATTTGTTTATTTATGTTCTTTAGATTGAGTTTTTGTTTACAAAATGTCACAGAAATGGCCGGGGAGAATATAATTTGCATTGCTAGAATTCTTATAAGATAGTGATTAATTTGAATATAATCATGCTATAGTTTGCACTAGACAAAAATTTTAGTAATCAATTAGTACATTATTTTGAGTATACATGTACAGTACAGCTTTGCCCTTAGGACAGTGTAGCCTGCCCAGAGAAACATTGGGTGCAAATTTTAAAATATGATGTGCCACATTCACTCGCGCAAAATAGGAAGATTCGCTTTAAATTAAAACATTGTCCTTAATTATGGGTGTCGCTTTAAATCAATAATCTTAAATTGAATCACTTTAAATTGACGTTCTACTCTCCTGTACATGTACTGTATATGCATTATCTTGGAATTCCTGGAAAATTCTTTCCCATGTCCAGATTGGAGAGATTTTTCCCAGAATTTCACGGAAAGATAAAAAATTAATTCCGGCTATTGGAAGGTTCTGTGGAGGGAAGATTCCGGTACAAGGAGATAACTGTATTTCAAATGTCATTTACTTTGCCTTTAAGTTTTAAATCATCATCATATACATATTTTTAAGAATATAGACTATCTTGCACCATTTAAGCACGTTAGTTTTCACTTTTCAGAAAAATAGTCATTGTTCATCCTGAAAATGCTTGACCTAATTAATTCCTTATGTTTCGGCATAAGAGGTCAAGACGTAGATTTTGTTCAGATTTCATACAAAGGTATGGTACTGCTTTACATGCTGGTTAAGGATCTGGGTTCAAAACACATTAATTTCCAATTGTGAGAGAAAAGGCCCAAATATTTGAATAATTACATACCATAATGGCTCTTTTGGAAATTTAAATAATTTTTTATGCTTTTTCCATAGCACTCTTTTGTGTTTGCAAGTACGGAAATGTATATGATTAAATATTCTTCTGGCTTGTAACTGTATGATTCAGCATTCACCTGGTAACTGTTATGGATAGGACGGTGATGTATGTCCTGTCAGTTATTCTCATGAACCAGAATACAACTTTACCAAAAATATGTAAGTAATATATATCCCCGGCAGGTGTCAGAGTGGCTGTTTGCACCTCAAAGTGAGAGCCTTCAGGACTACTGCTCGAGCGGCACTAACGGCTCGCTGGTGTGGGGAGCCAATTCTCCTGGGCACCGTGCCATCACCACCCAGGAGCTCATCATCCACGATGGTCACATTCTACAGTTCAAGGTGAGATGGATAAACTTGTGTGAGTCATGTTGGTAGAACTCAGGCAACCCTAAAAGGCCTTAGTGTTGTATCACATTTGTTGTATTGTTATGAAGACACTCTTAGAATAATCTCTAGAATGCCATGTGTCTATCTGGCATGGAGATAGGCTGGTTGTGTCACAGACGCCATTAGTTACCCAGGATGTGTTGCAGATGTTACTTATATAACCCATTGTATGGCACAGGTGTCAGTTGGCTGTGGAGAAACCCAGGGAGAGTGTGGGGAGTTGCCTGGAGTGAGACTGGAGTATAGCCGTGATGGAGGGGTTACTGGCTGGGACCTGGTGAGGGACTCCTGCCTACCTGGGTCATCCCCAGACCCTGACTGTCTGCCTTACACCTTTCACCCACAATCAGTCTTCCACTCTGACACTCATTCACACTGGCGAAGGATCACCATCCCTCTCCCTGAGAAGACCTGGGGCAGGTGGGTTGTCTTCACCACTGAAATGCTATATTCAAGAACTTCCAAATTATTGTGTTCAAAACACCATGATCACTTTGAGAGCCAAATAATTTTCTTCTAAAACTTCATAACCATCTTAAAAATCAAAACAATGTGTTTAACCCCTCCCTTAATCAAAAAACCATCCAAAACAAAATATTGCATTTAATAACATTATCATTGTCATGGCAGGCAAAACTAACCTTCAGGATGTGATACTTGTCTTGGATGGCTTCCACATCCAAGAATCTTATAACCTTGAAGGGGCTTGGGGTGTAAAATGACTACTGTATATGAAGTTTTGAAGAATTTATGGCCCTAAGTTTGAAGAGTTTCTCAGTAACTATAAGGCATATTTGTCATGTTTCAGTACAACACAACTGAGGTGGGTGCAAGGGGTGCGTGGACCTGGTAGTAGGGTGACACCTTGGTCACTGGATGATGTGTACGTGGGTCACCCTTGCCCAGAACACTGCCATGGCCGTGGAGACTGTGTCAAGGCTGCTTGCCACTGTGATCCAGGATACTTAGGTCAGCAGTATTATAATGATCATCCTTTTTCCATACCAGAATTTTCTCTTTTAAGTAGTTCTCCTAATCACTGTAAATTCACTTTGCCCTCACTTTAAATTCTACAAACTACCTTCTTATTTGTTCATAATCTCTACTTGACCTTCAGGAGAGTCATGTGAGCCAATACCATCACGAGCCCAACCCTTGCCAACAAGCCTGGTGGATGGGTTCGAGGGTGGAGTGCTTGCCAACTGGGCCCTGGTGTCTGGAGGAGGTGTTGGACTTGGATGCAACTCCCTAGCTCCCTTTGGCCATGGCAAACATATTTATTTCTCTGGCTGTGGCACCCGCCAAGCCGTCACCAAGGATCTTGACACTCGTACTGCAAGGTGATTACCAGTACTTATGTTGTTGTTTACAGTTGGTTCAACATGAAGGAGAGAGGTGTGGGAGAGTAAATAAAAAAAAAAAAGCTATGCAGGAGAGCTATACTGTACAATAAACCCTCCCTGAAATATTTCATGCAAACCCTGTCCCATATATATACAAAGAATACTGTACAGTGTAGTCAGTACATTAAAACGTTTTTTTACACATTCTCAACCATCAAAATGCACATCTTATATGGTAACGAATATTTTATAATATATAGAGGAATCCCTCATTTAGTGATGGGGTTGCATTCCTGTATAACCTAATGTTAAGCAAAATTATCACTAAACAAGAGATAACACAATCAGTCTTCGGGGAATTTTTTCACCAAAATACACTGTATTTAACAATAATTTGCTTTAATAATAATAATAAAGTACACTACAGTAAAGCAACACTCAGAAAATACACATCAGAAGCATAGTCGTCATCATGTGCCCTCTGGGCCTGGAGGACTATTGTTGCTAGGGCCGGCACGTCAGAAAATGTGCCTTCTTAATGATGGTCGACCCCATTGACTGTGCAAGGCCAAGTACTTTTGCATTGTAGCTTGTCCCTTCACTGCTCTCGTGATGCCGTATAATGTCAAGCTTCAATTCCAAGCTCAAGGACTTACAGGAGAGCTTGGCCTTGCCTGATAAGGGAGGCGAAACAGCAGCATGCTTACCCGACATTTTTCCAATTCACTCATTTTATGCAATACTGTACCTGTATGAACAGTCCATACAGTACTCAATAACCCATAAAAGTCACAATGATAACAGTAATGCACAGCAGTAGCAACGATACACACAGAGATAACATAAGTTAAACACACTATTATTTCCTTTAAGCACATTTTATTAAAACTATGTAGATATTTTTCATAAATTACTGTACTATTTTCAATACAAACTCTCCAAATAAAGTGTAATGCTTACTAAATATAAATCTATGTACTACAGTATACCTGTACTGCACGGTATATTGGCTGGGATGCTCAGCCACACTGAGTCTAGCAAGCTCCACCATGTCCCAACTGACTGTATAGTCAATAATGAACAATGTTCTCATCACTAGATCTTACTGGTTGACTTGACTAATTAAACCAGACAAAAAGTCACCCATTGTTGGGATTATCTGGTTATTGAGAGGGTTTACTGTAGTACATCAGTAATAATCTTGACAGTGTATTTCTAAACAGAAAGTTGAGGACTGGTTTATTTCTGCTTATGTATATTTAAAAACCTAGTAACTGTGTTAATGATAACTACCATTTTCATGCATCAAAATAATGCTTGCGCTCATCATCAGTGCATATGTTTTCTTAACAGCAATTCTGATATTTTTTTTTTAGCAAACTGATGTTTGTACTGAGGATTGGGAGCCACGACCACACACCATCTTGCCATGTGGACTTAAGTGACCCACAGAGGGCCCTGGACAAGGGAGTCATTCTCCAGTACTCCCCTGATAATGGCGTCACCTGGGCCACCATCAACGTTCATGACCCGCTTGACTTTAGAAAGGTTGGTTAAATTTTCACAAAGTTGCCATAAGACACACTTGTAGTTCATATATACAATCAATACGTCGTTATCTCATCATAATTTTTTACACCGGAGTGACACAGCCATCCTCTTCATCCCTGCCATTGATACATCACTTCCTTGCGCCTTTTCATCAACACATCATGTACAGTACAGCAAACTGTAGTTTCCATGTACTGTACTGGGATTGGATTTCCATAACTGTGGTCCATGTTTACCTCTAGTAACTAATATTGTTGATACAGCCTCGTCGTGTGGCTTACACTTTACCACTGGATGCGCGGCAGTATGGTGTACAGCTACGGTGGTGGCAGCCAGACCACGATGGGTTAGGCACTGATCAATGGGCCCTAGACAATGTTGAAATTGTTCTGTAAGTACCTGGCCTTTTCTTTCTAAAAAAAATAGATATCTTTTACATCCTCTTGTTATCTCACTTTTATCAATAAAAATATTGATGATTGGGTCGAGTAAGACAAAAGGGAAAGAAATGTGTTATATCAGAATAATATTGGATTTCTCCAAGTACAGTATTACTAAATATTGAATTTTAATCCATCTTACTACTCCTCAGGGCCCAAAGGAAGGACACAAGCAAGTATGAGCAAGCAACTATCCATGAAACTGAACTGTGAGGTGCAAGTGACCCATCTGGTGGTCCACCCTCACACCTGTGTTGGTCCAACCTCACCAGTTTTCTTTATCAACTTGTAAATAGATTTGTTACTGTAATCACATAACTGAAAGTCAACGCCAGTAAATACAACACTAACAGTTCTCTGCCGGCATCTTTTACAGTAATACAATACATATTTGCACCAAACTCATGCCTTACTATTGCTATTATAACATGATATATCATATATTGTGAGTGCTGCTGAAGATTTTCACTGCTAGTGTGGACAAACAGCTTAAAGATGCATAAAACATAGTTGTATTTAAAATCCTGACACTGATATCATCAATAATTGCTATAATAATTCATTTTAAATGTTGCTTGACTATACTGTATATTACTTTGTATAACTCTAAACTTAAACAAGACCACAAGTGCTCACATAAGTTTTGGAGGAGAGAGAAAAGCTCTGTTCTTAAGCTTTTGTAAATACTGTACTGTAATTTAAAATTTATGCCAAAAGTGTTTTAGGTTATTTAAAATCAAAGTTCAAACAAAGTTTTACCCATTGTTTACATACTTTTCACAATATATCCAGTCTTCAATAAATATATTTTCACAAGTTTTAGTTTAATTTAATAAGTCATAAACCAGTTGTTAGTAGTAACACATCAGTAATTACTATATAAATATATCTATAATTAAGTGTTGACAATTTTAATATTTATATTTTTTATAATGTTTATTCAGTGTTGTGTAAATGTACCTATTAAAATGAGAGTTTACGACATACAATACTGGATAATCTTCAGTTTCCTCCGAGAGATAACGTGTTCTACTAGATTATAATGACAACACTACTGTTATTTAAATCTCTAATACTGTACTGAATTTACTAATGTACAATAATTACAATATGCAATACAAAAACAGTATCTGACCTCTAAGTTACTGGCACGAGTAATACTTTTTTTATTTTCTTCTACACTGCTATATATATTAAAATACAAAATTGTAAATAACTTAAATACTGTACAGTGGGGTATGCTATAACGAACGGATCCTACTACGAATATTCCTATAACGAACGGTTTTACCTATAAAATTGAGAATGCTATAACGAACGCAACTCCTACAACGAACGCGGATGAATACGGGACTACTTCACCTGGCGCATGAATATTGTTGTGCCGCGACCCACAACAAGAGCGTCAGGCGCCATCTTTGTCTCATTGTGCACCACTGTTATTGTTGAAATTTCGCCTTTTGATGTGGAAATTCGCGTTATTTGTATAACTATTTTGTTATACAAGTATACAATTGTAACAATGAGTCGTCCAAAGCGAGTGAGAAAGCTAATAACCCTTGAAACTAAGAAAGAAATTATAAAGAAACGTGAGAATGGAAGAAGCATTGCGAAACTTAGTGATGAATATGGGATGGCTAAATCGACTATATGTACGATTTTGAAGAATAAAGGGGAGTTAAAAACTGTGCAAGTGGCTAAGGGAATCTTTAGACTTAGCAAAGCAAAGTGTAATGTGATTGAAGAGATGGAAAATTTACTCTTAGTGTGGATAAAGGAGAAAGAAATGGCAGGTGGTAACATTAGTGAAGCTATAATTTGTGAGAAGGCCAGACAATTGTTTGAGGACCTTAAAGCCAAGACTCCCAGTGGAAGTGATAGTGATGTGCCAGTGTTTAGGGGTACCGGCATGCTGAATAACACTAAGGTAAGATAAAGTACCGTATTTTTTACATTTTCCACAAAATTTTTTCAGTGTTAAGTGGTTGTATTTGGGGGCCTGGAACGGATTAATCCTATAACGAACGAATGCTATAACGAACGAGGTTCTGGAACCAATTACGTTCGTTATAGCAAACCCCACTGTATATATAAAACTCATGCAGTGCCAGCATAGTTTATCAGAGTAGGCCGATGTTCTCTCCTGGCATGGAAGGAAGAATAGTGAAGAACACAAAGATAAGTAGAATAAAATACACAAAACAAGACTTGGAACTTTACCCAGAGTGTTTCTCTGAGACCAGAAAGTTGACAGCATGAGAGAGATATTTACAGTCATCCTAACCCAAAAGAGGTTAAGGAGTACAGTAAACCCTTGATAACTCGGAATATATGGGGCATTTACCATTCTGACTTATAAATGCACTTTTCCTGGGTTTAACCTTAAGCCCCGGGTTTGGGTGCTGCTGGCAGTACCCCCCTGCGGGGTTAAATCGAGAAAAAAATCAACTTTTCCAAAAATAAAAAATAAATAAATAAGAAAATAAAAATGGCAGGAAAATAGGCGGGCGTTCTGGAACGTCCCCCGGGGCCTAAGCGTTAAAGAGTGAAAAGACACAACCCTTCAACGAACATAACAGTGCCTGGGCTCGACTGGTGACCAAAAGTATGGCTTATTGTCCCCCGTTTAGCATCCACCAGTCAGGTCCACTGGGGACAGGGTTTGCTTTCACCAACTTAAGTAGAACCAACTATAGCTCAGCAGCAACAGACATGGGCTGTACTCTCAAAGATTCATGTGTAAGTTTTTCCCATAAGAACACACTATGTGACTAACTTCTGTTAGAATACTAGATGATGCATAAAATTACATTGAAACTCCATCTAAATAGATATGTTCTCATAACATCAGTTTGGGGATGATATTAACATTGTCTTTTTAAATCAAGATGTTGGACTTGTGATCAGACTTACTGACAACAACAGCTACATTACCACCTCACATGCTGGAGGGGTTGTTGACCTCAGAGAAACATTACATAAAAATAAGGGCAAAAATGAAAATGCTAAATTAAATTGAAAATTAAATGTATAGTTGCCACAGCAAAATAATAATAGAAAACAATCCTGATTATACAGTATTTTTTCACAAATGAAAACAAAAAAACATTTGAATTATCAAAATTCTGATACACAGCACGTCTAAGTTACCAAAGCTTTCGCATAAAGTATAACCTCTGAAAGATTATGGAGAAATTGCTCACTAAGAAAATAAATTATGCTTTTAAGTTTCAAAATAATAACCAACAGCCAACACATACAATACTGAATATTAATCTATACTGTAATTGTAAATAAATGTTTCAGTGAAGTTAATGGCTGATAAATGCATCGGACAACATTATCTTCATTACATTTTACAAATAATGAAGATATCCAAGAATGTCAACACATCAATAACATCTCAGTTTACCATCATTAGTAGGCCCTAGAAGGTTCAGTAAATATAATAAAAAAAAATGTCAGTACAGCTACAAATATTGAAGAATTTCTACATAATCTACATACAGTATCAAGAAAAATCTCTAAAATATTGACACTACTGATGAAATCCTTGTTTGATCTACAGATAACCTTGTAGCCAATAATGTAGATGCTGGAGGACCTTAATAAGAAAAAGTTAATGTACAGAGAGATACAGACAGACTATACACACCAGTGACAATGAGATAATCTACACTACCATACATAAAGAATACAGTCATTAGCTCAACTGTTTTTCAAACTTGTTTTGTGGTATTTGCTGATTACACATCATGGATTTTTTCAAGTGCTTTTCTACCTTCACCACAGAAACAGCATTATTGTTGTTCACTTACTTGATTGCTCACTGGCTCATCAAGCAGTGTGAGAATGTCAGCCACAGACTGAAGGTAAAACAAGGGCACCTGCTTCTGCTTCTGTGGGTCTTGATTTGTGGTAAGCTGGCGGGCTTCTTGTAAGGTAGTGACACCACTCAGCACCAGCACTGTCCACATCCCACACTCATTACCAAGCAGGATGTCTGTGTCTAGCCTGGGGAAAGGAAAGATACTGTAATAAGTTCCATATGGTCCATTGGTCCAAGCATATATGTAACCTTTTACACAACAGAGCACAGTATATTACAGTACAGTACAGTGTAGTACAGAACAGTACAGTACACTATGTGTACACTATAGTGCAGTAAAGTATAGTACAGTACACTACAGTATAGTACAGTACACTACAGTACAATACACTACAGTATAGTACACTACAGTGCAGTACACTACAGTATAGTACAGTACACTATGGTATAGTACACTACAATATAGTACACTACAGTCCAGTACACTACAATACAGTACTGTAAAGTACAGTGCAATACACTACAGTATAGTACAGCATGCTACAGTACAGTACATTACAGTATAGTACAGCATAGTACAGAACACTACACTACAGTACACTACTGTTTTTTTTCTTTTATCCTCTTCACCACTGATCGGCTCGTTAGCCGCTTGGGCGATTGGTCACGTCTCTGTTACGCACTGTTGGCAGGTACTGGGCATGCACCGGCTCCTGAATATAATAGAACCTTCTCCAGTCTGGTCTTGAAAGAGCTCACACTCGGTGCCATCACAACACTCGCTGGCAGATTGTTCCAAGAGTTCACAACTCTCACTCCGAAAAAGTTACCCCTTACAATTTTCCGGACTTGGGCTTCTTTAACCTTGAGCTGTGACCCTTTGTGGGGCGAGAGTCCACCAGCTCCAGGTAAGGACACTCGACTGAGTAGAGCCCTTCAGATGCTTGTACACCTCAATCAGATCTCCCCTTGCCTATCTGTAGTATAAGCTAGGCAAGTTCAGGTGCTCCAATCTCTCCAGGTAGCTGAGGTGCCCCAGTGCAGGCACCAGTCTGGTGGCCCTCCTTTGGACATTTTCAATCAGTTGACAGTCCCTGGCATATCTTGGGGACCAGATGGAGTGATAGTATACCAGGTGGGGAAGCACTTCACTCTTGAAGATCGTTACGAGGGACGGACCGTCTAGATATCTGAACAACCTTCTTATAAGACCTAATAACTTAGTTGCCTGATTTACCTTCTTCTCGCAATGGCCCAAGAACTTCAGTTCATTGTCAACATTCACACCTAGGCCCTTTTCACATTCAGTCTCAATTAATGCAGTCTCTTCGCCCCATTGGGACATATGATGCGCCTCCTTACCGTCGGTACGTCCCAGGTGCAGCCTCTTACACTTCGTGACATTGAATCTCAGCAGCCATTTCCTTGACCATTCTTGAAGCTCACAGAGATCTTTCTGCAGCTTTTCACAGTCAACTTGGTTCTTAATTTCCCAGAATAACTTGGCATCGTCCGCAAACATTTGTATGGAGGAATGTACAGCTTCAGGCATGTCATTTATAAAGCAAACAAACAACAGCGAGCCCAATACACTGCCCTGTGATATCCCGCTTGCTACGGATACAGATGATGATTTCGTGCCATTAACCACTACAGTACTGTACAGTATAGTACAATGCACTACAGTACACTAAAGTAGACTACAGTATAGTACAGTACACTACGGTACAGTACACTACAACACAGTACAGTACAGTATAGTACATTACAGTATAGTAGAGTACACTACAGTATAGTACAGTACAGTACAGTATTTATAGTTAGCCATCACTGTGTCTGTGTCATCTACCAACCCTACAGTCCATTACACACACTTGTCCTGACATAAACTGTTTGGAAAGCAGAACTTAGGTATAGGGTTTGAAATCATGTGGCACTTCTGCACAACATTTATTATCTAATTTTATACATACCCCTGTATAGTCTTTCTCATTAGTACAGTATATCATTATCATAAACACATTACAGCTTTTGTTAATGATGATGTACTTTCCTAAAAAGATAAGGTAGACACTGGGAGTGAACGAAAATATCAGTTTGAATTCAGGCATTAAAAATGTCCTGAAAGTGACTCTTTAATAGTAAAAAGGATTTATTTACATATCAGCATACAATTTTTCTTTTTTTATATTATGTGACAAATGACGAGAATTTTTATTTTAAGATTTATGGAGTCAATCACCTATGATGAAAATGAGAAGCACCACTTAAAGCATTGCTACAGTGCTGAAGTGACCACTATACTGTACAAAGCATAGAATGACATAGCTTACGTGTCTCCAATAATGAGAGTTTTCTCAGGCTGCACATTATAGCGGGCCTGAAGCATGTACAACATATTGAGGGAAGGCTTCCCCATCACCCTGGGCGGCCGACTAGAGGCGTTCTCAATGGCGCTGACAAGGATTCCAGCCGCTGAAACAGTGACAGTGTAAGTACAGTATAATGTATTTCATGGATCACAGAGAAAACATTAAATACAGAGGATGTCACAATTACTTCTTGACAACCTACATAAAAGAGTTATAGTAAAGTTTCATTCAACATTAAGAAGTCTAATTAACCTATATATAGTATTAGTTTAATTCTAGATAACCAAATCCATAAAGCAACAAGGGTAAACCAGAGTGATATATGGGGCCTTGTTGTGCAGACTGAATGATGGGAAAATTTGTGTTTGTTCTTGATTCCAGAGAGGGAAAAATATCAGGACAGAAATCGTAACCACAAGAAGCAAAAAAGTTTAATAAAAAAAAAAAAAAAATCAGCTATGCAAGGATGAATGAAAAGTAACCACTTGACACTTGAGACATCTTCTGCCACCAAATGAAGTACAACAATGATAATTTTGCTTCCTAAAGTATAACTTTATGTAAAATATGAACCACTCTTAGACAGCCTAAGATCCAGAGATGCAAGCTAAATTAAGTTCTGAGTAAGATATAATGATTTAGACAACTAACCTAACCTAACCTTTTGGCAGCATTCCAAATAATAGAGGGCTGTATCTCTACGGTACTACAGTAGTTTACAAAGATAGATGAGCTAATTTTTTTTTATCTAGACAGAATGACAATACTGTACTGTTTATCTGAAATCTGTCGCTAAATTACTGCAAATGCCTTAGAGTAAATTGAGAAGGGTAAGGATTTGCAATTGTTCAATATAAAATGATTAATTCTGGCTAACTAATGTGACTAAATTTTGGTCACATATCAAGGTGAAGGAGACAAAGAACAAAACAGCATTACAGTGGTCCCTCGGTTAATGAGCACAATCCGCTCTAGAAGGTTGCTCGTTAACTGAAAAACTCGTTAACCGAAACCATTGTTTCAATGGGTTTTTGGGTACCGGTAATTGGTTCCAGCTCATCGAAAATTGCCTAAATTCAACAAAAAAGGTAGTAAAGTACACTTACTTTGAGGTGTGTATGTAGAAGGCTCCTGGATGATGATAATGGGAATTAGAATGGGGGTGGAGAAGGGAGAAGAGAAGGCATTGGGGTGGAAGAGAAGTCACCCCATGGTGCCATTTCACCCATAAAATTTTAGTTCTCTTGGTGTAATTCAAGATTATTTTCTTTAAATCAACACTGCACTGCATTATATTGTCAATATGTAAAATAAATTTCAAAATGACCAATAATTTGCTTGTAAACACAGAAAAAAGCGTTTAGTTGAAGAGAGTCTCAAGCAAGATGTTACCTCCACTGAAAAGACACAAAGACTGACGCCTGTATGCTGTGTTGGCAGGCTGGATGGCGTGCCACAAACTAGTGACCTTACCTTCAATTATGTTCAATAATTGTTAAAATTACTAAAAAATTTAATATTAAACTTTTAAAATTATTGAATAGTATAAACTTCTTGATATTTACTAAAAGGGTAAGGAATTTAAGCCCTAGAACTGATTACTGTATTGGCGGACTAATACTACAGCTGGTGGACCGCCAAATGCAAGCTAAAACATGTGGAGGTCGGCTCGTAAGAAACTCATTAATCAAGGGATTGCTCGTTAACCGAAGTTAAGAATCTTATGAAAGGTAACTTGTTAACCGAAATCTCGTTAACCGAGGCGCTCGTTAACCGAGGGACCACTGTGCTAAGAGCACTACGATGGCGGCTGTAATGTGATCAGTGTACTGTACGTATTTTCCAACAAAGTCACTCAAGGGCTAAAACAGCAAACTAATAAAATTGCACAAACATAAGAAAATAACCTTGAATAATTATTAAGCTTTAGTTACAACAGGAATAAAGTCGTCACAACAGAAGGTCAACTTGACTTACCAGGAAGATGGTGTCTGGTACCAGTGACAACATATTTTTTATCTGTATTGGTGGCCAGAAATAGACACTCTGGGTTTGCCAGGTAACTTGTAGCACGAAGAAGTTTGTCATAATTAAAATCCCGATCAAAGCCGACAGCAACAGCACCCACATTGGGGTCAAGCCCTAAGGTGCCTTGAGCCACAGCATTGTATAGAGAACCTTCAACCTTTTCAGGCTGGAATAAGGAAAACACAACATTTACTTCATACTATAAGGCCGAGACTGCTGACCCAATAGATTTTTATTCATCTACCTGCATTCCAAAAGCTTAATTTCTTTTAACAATATATTTGTTCATTCAGTATTCCTCCATCCACTGCTGCAAAGTGTCAGTGTCACCCATGTGAGTCTTCCTCTCCCATACAACATTTTCACAGTAACAATCCATGTACACCAACACACACACAGGGCTTTCAAAATATTGATTCTAACTATACAACTTTTTAAATTAAACATTCTACTGTACTGTATTGCAGCATTTTTTATGAAAAACCTTTTTATATGAAACAAATTCAGTCTCACACCACTTAATGAATATGGGCTTCTCCTGTATTATCATTCACGGCCATACAGTCAAATCCCCATAACTCAGCATCCAATAAGTCGGAATTTGGCATAAATCAGCACGGCACTGGATAACCATTACAGATTTTAGTTTTCACTCATGACTCTTCTGCTTTTGACTTGGTGACAATTTGTGAAGTACAATGAAACCCCCCTTTAACGGACAATATGAAGAGGAAGTCTGTTACATCAAGGATCCGTTAGATGTGAAACCCTCCATTTAACGGATCATATGGAAGTTTCACTGCAGTCAGTAAATTAGTGCCAAGTCAACAGGAGTCGAATTATAAAAGACAACTTGACATTACCGATAAGTTCGATTATTTGGCAAGGCCTCGGGCCCCATATGTGCCAAATTACGGGGGTTTTACTGTAGCTAATAGTGTACAAATATATTTACCCCAACTCCGATGCACTGGATTCCCACTTTCTGAATCTCCTGGGCAAGACCTGGGGCGCCCACCACATACACCTTCTTCCTGAAGTCGATCTCCCTCAGGTACTGGGCCAGGATGTAGGGTGCAGACAGGATGTGGTCCTGGAAATAAGGTACTTATTCAGTAACCAAATCCATCTCTTTTGCTGAAAATAGATTATTAGATGATGAGACAGGCCTCTTGTAAATTTGATGTGCATTCATTTCTTGGGCAAATTAACTACTGCAGTATCTCTACAAATTTTGGTTCAATTCCATAAGCTATTTCTGGTAGTAAGAATCTCCTCCACCTTTACCAATAGAAAAATCATGGATGGTCTTACAGCGAATATATTAACCAAACTAGCTTCAAGTTTATAATGGCGAGAATCTTGATGACAACACCAATAAAAAGCACAGGATACAGCTACTGCAGTTGTATGCTTGGTGAGCAGACTACAGTATACAGGCGATAGTAACACCATGGCCTTTTTTCTGACAAGCCTAACTTATATTAACCTAACTTAACCTAATCTAACCATTAAAAACACAGTTCATCAATACGGCTGCCGTACCTATATCCACTATGTAATATAAAGAATGAGAATAGCTTTACAATGGCTTCCAAATATTCGCTCATTAACTTAATAAGATTTCCTTCGGTCAGCTGTCGGGTTTCGTGTTGTCAAGTTCTCTCTCAGATTCCAACTTATAAGAGTGTACAGGGCCTCCACATTGCTCCTCGCCTCCGTTGACACCTTGAATTTCATTTGCCATTAACATTTCACTAATATTCTCCTCTTCTTTAAAACTGTGATCGAAAACCTCAACTTCCTCAAGCTGTCTCAATGGTCGTCTGTGTCTCTACTTACTCTGGTTGCAAGGTGGCCAGTGTTAAAACTTTACCACGAACATGACAGCCCAATCAACCCAACCTATTTAAATCTATATAAAAATATACCTTAAGATAGCGTCATGTACTTTACCATAAAATGTAAACTGTTGAGTGGTTTTATTCGTGAATATTGCACTGTACTGAACCATTTTTATATCTTGCTCTTTAATAATGCAAGTGGTTATGTAACACTGCAAGCTTGTATATATAGTATAACATTTTCATACTTATATTAAAATAAAGACATGGAAATATTTCTACATGTGTCCGGCTATCATACAATATATTTAATCTTCCTTTGTCACAGTCATAGCGAGGTCAAGTCAAGTGGGGTAACAAATTTCCTCACTTGGTCAACATTGAACCCTAGTGAGCGGCATTTCTCATGGTAGCTGTCCTGAGTCCGGGTGGAGTTGTTGGTAATGAGGAATACGTTCTTGCCCATCGCCTGCAGCCTACTGACGACTTCATTAGCCCGAGGTATGAGGTCCATTCCTTGTCCCCCTTGCCATAATACACCTGAAATTCATACATGGTTTATTACACTTCATTGCCATATATGTATTTTCCTTCCTGTGTATGTAAGTATTTCAGAAACTCATTGGAAAGTTTTGTTGATAAGCTTTATTGTTTTTATAAATATTATTAATAAATTTCACCTTATTTACCTTATTTTATTGATAGATAAGCCTATTTTGTATACCCCTTACTTACCTACGTGGTTCCATCATGTCATTATATAATATCTATAATCAACAATAATAATAAAAAATACAGTACAGCTTATCAAATCGCATATCAACAGTTATCATGAATCAATTAACTCACTAATACCTACTCAACAGAGGCTGTAGGAAAGAAAATACGTCATAAAACAACACTAGGAAATAAAAGATCACTGACGTGTAATATGTAATATCATTCTTCAGTCACATAAGACTTGCACAATGAATTTTCCCCGTAACTGAAGGCTTAACAATGTACCAACAACATTTTGATTTGACATAAACAAGATTAAAGCGAAGACGTCAAAAATCAAACGAGATTCAATTAAAGACGATCATTCAATACTAGGCAAAATGTATTGTTTTTCGAAATGATTTTGCTTTGATACCGTCTCTTAACTGGTACTGTGTGAATATATCTGTTAATCTCGGTATAATTTTGAGTTTAAACGGAATGGGCTTGATCTAAAAAAAATCCCATTGCACTCGGTACTGATAACGCATCAGTATTGACGGGCGGGAATAATGGTGTGTACGCGAAGATGAAGTGGGAAGTTCCTCATCTTATTCCCGTAATGTGTGTTTGCCACTCTTTACAGCTTGCTGTTTCTCATGCTACGAGTGTATGTCTACCAAGGAACCTCAAATTCTTGATCAGAGAAACATATACAGGTGTAATTGGTTTTCTCATTCTGCTGTCAGACAAGCAAAGTACAGGGAAATTTATGGTTTGATAAATGATGGAATGGTTCCCTTAAAATTAGTACAGGTATGCCAGACGCGATGGATGTCTATCGAGGCTGCCAGTGTACGAATTCTACAGCAATGGGATGAACTGAAACTGCATTTTGATCTTTGCAGAAAAGAAGAGCACTGTTACACAGCAGAGCAGCTTTAGTCCATGTTCAGCGACAAGAAAAATCACAACTTTCTCATATTTTTTAAGTCAGTTCTTGGAGACGTTCAGCATGTAAAGAAGAAATTTGAAGCTGCTGTTCACGATCCAACTAAGCTCCTGAATGACCTGGTACACTTGATTGATTCTCTCAGCTCGAGGATTGTTATCCCAGAGAGGAAGGTAAATGTATAGATGATGTGCTTGAGAGCTACTTGGGCCCGAAACCCTATCTTGGATTTGAATTCGAGAGAGAGATGTCAGAGTGTAAATTCACAAATGAAGAAGATATCCGGTGAAGATGTACTGTATACATTTTTTGGTTGAACTTCTGAAACAACTTCGCCAACGGTTGCCAGAAAATGTTGGGGCTCTCCACTCCATGTCTTCTTTGAGTGCTGATGTGTACTAACAACCAATAAAGCCTGGCATATTAGATCTTGCCAAAATTGTTTTTGACGATGCAGCAACTATCACTCGAATCGACTTTCAGTGGAAGAAAGTCCACCGCATAAAACGGATAGAAGCCTCGGATACTCTCTTCCTTTGGGCAGAAATGTCATATAGAGATGCCACGAGAGAAAATCTTGCGAGGATCTCTCAGTTAGCTCTAACGTTGCTGTCCCTACCACACTCAAATGCGGACGTAGAACGCATATTCAGTCACATGAATATTGTTCAAATTAAACTTCGTAACAAACTAAGTATCAGAAGTTTAAATGCTATCATGGTCATCAAATATGGACTGAGACGTCATGAAAAATGCTGTCATGATTATACACTGCCTATGGATGTGATAAGAAAAATCTGCTCCATGGGTGCATACCAACGCCCCTCTCAACCATGAGCTTCAGGAAGCTCCAATGATCCAGGTTCTGCAACAGGAAGCTTCCAGTAATTTCATCGAAGAAGTTGCCGATTGGGATCTACTAGCTGACACATTTGAGTAACCTCCTTTCTGTTGGTAAGTGTTTAGTACTTTAAACTAGTTGAACATTCATTCTATGGATTATTACGTGAGTTGTAGAGATAATTATGCCGGGTTTTTTTAAGTTTCTACATCTATTAAGTATTCCGAGTAGGCCTATGTGTATAGTAATTAATGTATAAAAATATACGGGCTATGTTTTGATATTAAAAACACGTAAATATTTAGAGACTTTTTTAGCTAATTGACATTCCAAGTTAGCGGCATTTTAGCGACTTTTGAGAGTGAATCTAGGGGCTTTCTGAAATCTTGAGTTGGCAACACTGGTTTTAATGTAAGTTTATAGGAGGACATTACAGTCGAGCGTTCACACGTGGAACTGGTGGATGCTCGCCCCATTAGAGGTCACAGTCACCCTCAGGTGGAGTGAGAGCTGTCGTAACTGTTGGAATAATCTGCCTGTGAATGTTATGGCAAACTTTTATACACACAAGACTAAACGAAATCAATTAAGCCGTGACTCAATGGTTAGCGAGTTACTGTCGTCTATATACTGTATACGACAACAGGGGTCCAGTCCAAATGAACTCACTGAGAAATCTATTACAGTATATAAGCGGAAGTGGTCAATGACTGAGTGTGCGTCGTCAAACAGTGGCTATATTTAACTATCATTATATAACAGTCGTAAAGCCAATTATACGAAAACAGATGTGGACGAAATTTCACCAAAACAGATGTGGATAATGATAATAATCAATAATAAAATACCTATTATACAGTACTTCAGATCAAGTTCGATAAAAATTTTTCCAAGAACCGTAAAATTGTAACTAATAACGAAAGGTACTACAGTTACGAACAAAAGCCCTTCTACACCTGAGCTTGGGACTACGAACTGCCTGAACGAAACTTTGAACCGTTGGAAGGAGACTCCGAATTACAGGGAAAAATTATTTTTTTCGCGTTTTCTAGTTAATAAATTAACCAAATGACACCTCCCATAGCTAATTTATATACCTGTTGTATTTGTACCCCTAACAAGACTATATCAATTGTATTAGTTTACCTGACAACACCAAATATATGTTACTTTTTTATAATCTTACCACTTATCAGCCCACTAGCCGTTCGGGAGGTCGGTCCGTTCTTCGTTTCGATCTTCAGTGTTCAGTGTTAGAACAGAAAGAAGCCTCAGATATTTGGCCGAGTCTCGCTGGATAACACCTTTCTCACAACTGTACACGTATTATCTCTATAGTATTACTAAGCTTAAAATATTTCTGCACAGTTCACCACAATTCTTCGAAAATAACCGACATTCGTAAGTTCGTAACGTTCACAGTGTTTTGTTACGTTTGAGGCAATTCTTATATTTCTGGGAGCACGTCGGCTATAGCATCACACACAGTACGCAATAAACGCTTATACAGTATACTAATTACATTGACAAATGCTCCATATTCAAAGACCTAACTGACTCGTCTTTCTTATTGGGTCCAGGTAAGTGGATTTGCTTGGGGTCATGCAGGCACAAGAACTAGTACGAGATAACTAAAGCTAAATAGTTACACCATCACAATACTCACCATCACAGTCCAGCAATACTGTATCAATCTCACCCAGTAGCTGCTGTAGGGAGTCTCTGTCCATAGTCATAGGTAGAGAATCCATCGTGGTTTCAGTATGGTTTTGCAGGAACTGGAGGGAGTATTAGTGTGGAGGGGTGTGTGTGCGTGTGTACCCGGCCCAGCTTGCTCCCTAAATAACTCGTGAATAAGAGGCCACTCCACCCAGCCACCTTTCTCATATCACTCACTCCACATATACTAAAATTTTATACTTATTTAAACCATATATCGTTGTTTAAATATATAAAAACAACATACATGTAAACAATAAATATAACTTCTTTAAGCTTGGGTATTTTAGTTGGCAATCTAAATATAAAAGTTATCTGCTAAGATTAGACTGAACTCAGGTACTTAGTGGTACTTTATTAAGTAATGTAGGTGTGTATTGTGCTCCTTGTAGGGATAATATTAATATGGGATACATAATTCACACGTTCATGGCCAAACTAATTTTAACCTAACTGTACAGTCATAGAGGATGAATCAGCGGTGTGGAGTGACGGTGGCGGGGGAGGGGGCTACAGGTGTAAACCACATGCACCAGGGGGCTACACGTGTGCAAAAATCACGTGTATTGGACATGTGTTGCATAGCCCCTCACACCTCTAAAAATACATAGATACAACACAAGTAATTAACACAACAACGTTTCACATTTCTGGTAATTAATTTTGAAACGTAAGAAACCTTTCAGCTAGATGAATTGTCTCCTATTTCAAGACAATGTTTGAATTTTTAATTAACGTCAATATTCAATGTCATTTTGTACTCTTATATAGTTATAGCTAATAAGGTAATATTTTGTTGACATACATCAGGTGATTTAGTATACTATATATTGATTGTATATATCTGGACGCGTCTTTGTTGATAAAGAAAAAATATAAAAATACAACGGAAATGCCAGAGGAGTCAGCCACATGTTTTTGGTTAACTTATTGACTAAACACACACACACTCGGATGGTCTATGAGGGGGTCAACCTAATTACAATAATTAGAAAAAACAGCTGGCACTCCCCCTACTCATGGCTAGGTCACATTAATATCTTATACAAATTGTTTAAAACAAAGTCACTTGTCAGGTTTCTCGCCTCACTGTATTGCCCGAGGAAAACATTGCCAAACTCTGTATTAGATATGCCAAGTGTGATGTATCTGGAGTCACTTTTACAGACCCCACAGCAACGTTAGCTACTCACAGTGCATACATAGTAACTATACTTCTCACATTACACTTTACAAGCCATTCAGTCGTACAAACGTTTTTAGGAGTCCGACAAGACAAATAGTGTAATGCTGTTCATTTCACGCATTCGTGGCAGTGACCATTATCGAGGAACATTTCACAAGTTTGTAACATTTATTAATTTCAATGACACACGAAATGTAGAAGTTTTAATTACCCTTAATACGATTATGGAAACATTCTTAATGGTTAGTTAATTAAAATAAGTTACCTGTTGCCTATAAACATTACAACAAGGTACCAATTTAGTCAACAGCGTGACTTTAAAATAAACGGAAATAGTTACGCGTCTTAAGGTATTGCAACCTCATGCTCATAATAGGAACCCCCAATCTCATGCTAGTATGTAATAGGAACCCCCAATCTCATGCTAGTATGTAATAGGAACCCCCAATCTCATGCTAGTATGTAATAGGAATCCCCCAATCTCATGCTAGTATGTAATAGGAACCCCAATCTCATGCTAGTATGTAATAGGACCCCCCAATCTCATGCTAGTATGTAATAGGAACCCCCCAATCTCATGCTAGTATGTAATAGGACCCCCCAATCTCATGCTAGTATGTAATAGGAATCCCCCAATCTCATGCTAGTATGCAATAGGAACCCCCAACCTACATGCTTAATACGAAGTCCAGTTGATGACCAGAATACACGACACAATAGTTGAACCAAACTCGACCCTATGAAGTCGCAATTGGCTCTTTAAAAATCCATCTTCTATTATCTTAACCAATAAACCCGCAGCTTATTTCACCTGATGATTAAACACCTTAATACTGGACTATTTTGGGAAGGTTAAGTGAAGGAGAAATAAACTCCCGAGATAATCTTTAAACAATTCAAATTGTTCACATCGCTCGTCACAGCATTGATTATACTCACTTTCTTTCCTTTATCTCCCAGAGTGATTACAATTTACTGACCTGCTTGTTTTAAAGTTGCTCTTACATTTTTGGTAGCATTAGTTCCATCATATTATTTCCTTCACAAAATATTTGGGCTTTACCGAGTGCTGGTGTGATGTACGAAATAAGAAGACAAACTAGACAAATCTTGGAGCTCTTGTTAGGTAGGAAAACCCTACAATAAAATATATCTGGTAAGGCAGCTGGAAAAACTATTGACAGTGATTAGAACACATACAGTCCCCCTTCACTAGTGCTTTTACAAGGGCTCGTCAGGTTTGGTGCAGTGGCAGCCGTGTGTTTGTTTAAATTTGAGAAGGTAACTCACAATAGTAAACATTCTATGGTATCAAATTAAAACAAATACCCATACAGTACCTCAAAGACAATTATTTGTGGAATATTTATATGAAGAGCCCCTGTAAACACACTGGTGAAGAGGACTGTTCCACGAGCCCCCAGCCACCTTGTATAATGGCAGTAAAAGACAACACAGGTGAAAAGTATAAAATAAGGTTGGTCGCCCAAAAAAAGACCGAACATATGAAGAATCTTTATTTAGAGCCACTTAACAAAAGTTACAGACCTTTTTCAGTAACAGCATAGATTGAATATCTGTTTAATAAAACCTTTTGAGATAAATATAAAACACTTTCAAGGTATTAAAAGGGCTTGAAAGATTTTGAGGACTTGTGGAACCTTAAAAAAAAGATACCACTTTTTTTTTTGAGTTTCAAGCTTTTTTCTACAAAACTATCCTTCTCTGGGTATATTTAAAAGTTTATTGTATTTATCTATTTACTTCCTTCATACACACAAAGGACAAAGAAACATCCTATGTGTAGCTTAGAATGAAAGTCATCAAACATTAAATAATAACAAGGGAGCAATAAAAAAAAATTGAGGAGGATTATTAGGCAAAAAAAGGATACAAGATCCATTGTGCCAGGGGAATGTTCTCACCCCTACTACTAAAAACTATACAAAAATAATATAACTGACATGTTGCAAAGCCAAAAGTTGTGGGCAGAACAGATATTAATACATGAAGCTTCCTTCCCATTCCAATATCAAATAAAAACCCATTGGCATTTCTTTAACCATGGCCCATGCTACCCACATCAATCACAAATAACTGTGATGCTTTGAGAATGTACTGTATCTCTGTAAAATTGTTCAGTAGCAAAAAGAATTGTACAGCTTTGAGAATGAACCTCTACAAAACTGTAATGATGCCTAAAGAATGTACTGTATTATCTGCATATCCATAAAATTGTGATGTTAAATAAGCTAACCATAGCACAGGTAAACAGGAAGAACTGACAAGAGGATGACTTATGGAAGAAAGAAAAACCCTCCCCGTTTTGAGCCACGAGCGCACCATTAATGTAGCATGGCAACCAATCATCAGTTTGAAAATTTTTTTTAACTTCAAAGCAAAGACTTGTTCACAGCATGGTGTCCATTACAGGTCATATACACCAAGGTCACATATACAGACACAAATGGCGGTAGGAGACATGAAAGAAAGGACTAACCTCTCACAATCGAGGCATCAATCCAAATATTGCAAGATAGTAGTCAATTTGTTGAGAACACAAAGCAGGAATTACCACCCATTCAGACAATTCTTTACCCCCCAAAAAGTAAATAAATAAATCATAAAAAGAAAACAATAAATCGATTTCAACATTAAAATTCTCGGCTCAGACCATCCCATTGGGGAAAACACTTTAAAAATATGGATAAATATAAACTCTCATGACACACAAAGGCCTCACTTAGGATATTTACATTGATCATTATTATTCCAACAATTCAACTATACAGTATAAATATTTGTAAATGAATACTGTAATAACACCAAATTTTAAGTATACCTTAAAAAAAAGGGAGGGAGGAGATAATTACCTAAAATATCAAAATTGTATCACCATATTTCAAGATTTATTAACCTATACTAAAACAACTTTAACTTGTGGCTTTAGTGATAAAACAATAAAATATGGAGCGGTGGGTGAACGGGCGGGTTACCACTGCTTCTTGTGTTCATCCATGCTGACACCTCCGGGGCCCAGAGAAATGAGCATCAGCAGACCTCCAATTACTGACATTGTCTGAAACGAACAAATGAATAACACCCGTCAATCAACCATATATCCGTCAATCAATTCACATCACTATAGCAATAATATGGAAACATTCGGTAAAGTAGTAATGCAGTACTGTATCTTTCTGAGCATCTCACTTCTGTAGCACTAACATGACTTAATTACTGTATTACACAAACTTTAACACATTCACATACAGAGGTAATGACAGGGGGAGGTGGTGTGATAATAAGGATACAAGTTAACGTTTTAAATTTGTGGTTTCAGTAATTAGTTTTCCTCCTTCCGTGCCCATTTTACCTCGAGAGCTGGCATGACAAGGACGTATGGGATGACCTCAGACAACCAATAAATCTCCTTGCCTTTCCTTAGCTGATAAACTTTAAATATTTAAGAAAAGGTTACAGGAAAGTTGAAAGAGATGAAAGTGACCGCTATCAAATTTTCATAGTGTTGATTATCGCTTGTACAGTACTATTACATCTCAACATTGTAACCAATTCTAGTGAAAAATCTCCCACACATTTGTGTATACTTTCTGATGCTTAAACCTCACACAATCCAGTCTTCTACTCCATTCACAGCCACCCAACGCCAGTCAAATTTATCTAAAAACAAAAAACTATACCGTACTTGGAATACCCATCAAATAAGTCACAACTGACGGTACAGCACGCCAACCCAATAATGCAGAGGGCACACCTTCAACACGTGTCTATTATTGTGCTTACTTCCAATATGTGTATGTGTGTGTGTGTGTGTGTGTGTGGGAAATCCAATCTCTTATTTTTGCCCATTTCCTTCACTTTCTGCACCTGTATCTTTCTCACCCAATATTTAATGTTTCTGTACCAACAACTTGATCCATATTAAAGTGAAAGAAATGGAAGGAGAAGAGACAGGATAGGAAAGAAGATAATAGAGATATCAAGAATGATAATGGACAGAATAACAAGAGGGAGGGAGGGAGGGAGGGAGGGAGGTTTAGACCCTTCCTGTCACTTATTTAATGTATTTCCCGATTTACAAAATTTTGGTTTACGAAAATTTGAGGTTACAGAAGAAAGATATTTTCTCCCATGCTTTGATTTACAAATTAAAAACCTTTAATTATTTTTTCATAATTTTTTCCAGCGTATTTATACCTCATGTGTCTGTGACTACATCATCTATGCCATGGAATTAATTGACACATACCTATATACAGTACCATAAAATAACAAAATCTTCAAGTCTTCATCATTATCATTTATCAGTGATTATCCTGTATTCATCTATTATAATAATAATAATAATAATAATAATAATAATAATACACTTACCTGGAAGAAATCGTATTTAAGGAAATCTCTCATGGGTTTATATGCTGGGATGGACCACCAGGCATTGACGTAAATATTGAAGACGTTCAACACTAACACTAGCATAAATGCGCTCAACTTGGTCTTGTATCCCACAGCTACAAGAGCCATGAGAAGACCTCCAACCACTATCTCGAACACCTACAGGAAAAATAAAATACGAGTATTACTGACAGTTGCATGCAGTTACAGGGCTGAGAGAGAGAGGTAGTGAAGTTTCATTTCTTTAATAAGACTTTAAGGAAAAGAACTTAATGCAGAAAAATTTCTTAGATGAATACATAATAAGGAATCTTGTATAACTGTCTTCCTACATTGTGGTAACCTACAGTAATCAAGACCTCACAGATGTCTATGTGGGAACAAATAAAAGATTTACTCTACTGTTACTCAAACACAAGATTTAAAAGTTAAGGCTAAAGATAAGGTACATTAACACAGTATAAATTATGATCTTACCTGCATAACGGAGAACTCAAATCTAACTAGCGTCAAGAACATGAACACCAGAAGGATGCGTCCTCCCAACATGAGATACGTCTTAGGCTTGTTCTCCCCCAAAGACGGAACACCGGCAAAGATTGTACGAGCTTCCTTCTTGCTCTCGGCTAAGACGAGTGCCAGACCACCAACTAGCGCCAAGTTTCGGAACAAGAACTGCATGTCCCACAGAATTTGATAAGCTATTGTCTGTAACAAAAGTTATTATTATGAGATTAATTGAAGTTACATAACTCAAACTTTCATCTAATTTTACAGGGGCCACATCTCGTCCACATGTCACACTATCCACTGGAAAGCTAAAGTACTGTACCATGCACTACAGTATATCATTCCTTCAAAAAATTCTGCTGATGACTTAGTGCTGGTAACAAATAGTACTGAAGAGGCAGTGGAGAAATTTAAGAAGTGGAAGGATTGAATGGAGGCACTTCAATGTGAACGAGGTGAAAAACAAAAGTATCAACAAGTGTGTGGGTGGAAAGTGGTAAATGGCCATGTGCTGCCTTGCAAGAAAGGTATTAGCAGCAACTTCTATAATGTGCAATGAGTGTATAAGGTGCAGTGGAGTAGATGGCAGACTGCAGGATATTGCTCATTTTTAAGTGTTGTGACCACAGAAAGGCTGGAGAAAGTCAACATTGGGGATATGTCCCTGAACCGCATCGAAGAGTTTTGTTACCTTGGTGACATGAACAGTGGCAGTGTGGGTGTTGCTTTATTGATGGCAGGAGGACCCTCCCTCCAAGTGAAAGGAAGAATATATGCGGTTGGAATGAGAAGTATGATGTTGTATGGCAGTGAAACATGGGCAGTAACTAAGTGGATGACATCAGTAGACTTGAGCAAGCTGAAATGAGAATGGTAAGGTGGATGTGTAATGGGACACTGAAAGATGGAAAGCTCTGTTCAAAGCCAAGAGGGTGGCTGGCTGTACTATTGGCAAAGTCCTACATAGAGGCAGGCTGAGATGGTTTGGGCATGTAGAGAGAATGGATGAAATGAAATGGGTGAGGAGATGCATAACCTAAATGTGGAGGGGAGGAGAGCCAGGGGTAGACCAAGAAGGACATGAGGAGTGGATGCAAGATATAACATTGGAGACTGCAAGAAACTGCGCATCATTGAAAGTTGCCATCAAGTAACCACTGCCAACTCACACAAGCATGAAAAATTACTTAAATAATGGCCATGATGACAGTAATAAAAAATATTATTATTTTTCAAGTGATATTGTGGCACAAGTCATTTTAATAAGTTTAAAAATTGGCAAGATATTGTTTTTTGGAACTATGGGGTGCATGAGCAGTAATTAGGCACATCTCCTCAAACCAGTAACACACCTCTCCTTGAGCCAGTAACACACCTCTCTCCTTGAGCCAGTAACACACCTCTCTCCTTGAGCCAGTAACACACCTCTCTCCTTGAGCCAGTAACACACCTCTCTCCTTGAGCCAGTAACACACCCCTCTCCTTGACCCAGTAACACACCCCTCTCCTTGACCCAGTAACACACCCCTCTCCTTGACCCAGTAACACACCCCTCTCCTTGAGCCAGTAACACACCTCTCTCCTTGACCCAGTAACACACCCCTCTCCTTGACCCAGTAACACACCCCTCTCCTTGACCCAGCAACACCCCCCTCTCCTTGACCCAGTAACACCCCCCTCTCCTTGACCCAGTAACACACCCCTCTCCTTGACCCAGTAACACCCCCCTCTCCTTGACCCAGTAACACACCTCTCCTTGACCCAGTAACACACCTCTCTCCTTGAGCCAGTAACACACCTCTCTCCTTGAGCCAGTAACACACCTCTCCTTGAGCCAGTAACACACCTCTCCTTGAGCCAGTAACACACCTCTCCTTGAGCCAGTAACACACCTCTCTCCTTGACCCAGTAAAACACCTCTCTCCTTGAGCCAGTAAAACACCTCTCTCCTTGAGCCAGTAACACACCTCTCCTTGAGCCAGTAACACACCTCTCCTTGAGCCAGTAACACACCTCTCTCCTTGAGCCAGTAACACACCTCTCTCCTTGAGCCAGTAACACACCTCTCCTTGAGCCAGTAACACACCTCTCTCCGTGACCCAGTAACACACCTCTCTCCTTGAGTCAGTAACACCTCTCTCCTTGACCCAGTAACACACCTCTCTCCGTGACCCAGTAACACACCTCTCTCCGTGACCCAGTAACACACCTCTCGAGCCAGTAACACACCTCTCCTTGACCCAGTAACACACCTCTCCTTGAGCCAGTAACACACCTCTCTCCTTGACCCAGTAACACACCTCCCCTTGAGCCAGTAACACACCTCTCTCCTTGAGCCAGTAACACACCTCTCTCCGTGACCCAGTAACACACCTCTCTCCTTGAGTCAGTAACACCTCTCTCCTTGACCCAGTAACACACCTCTCTCCTTAAGCCAGTAACACACCTCTCTCCTTGAGCCAGTAACACACCTCTCTCCGTGACCCAGTAACACACCTCTCGAGCCAGTAACACACCTCTCCTTGACCCAGTAACACACCTCTCCTTGAGCCAGTAACACACCTCTCCTTGAGCCAGTAACACACCTCTCCTCAACCCACTAACTGAAAATAATATATGCACAGGTAAAGACCCCCAAACCCGGGACCACGACTGAACCGGTTTTGGGGATTTTCCGGTTTCCTGGCTCCTACTATGCATCTGCTACTTTAAGTTTACCTGTAGACTATGTTATGGTTTACCTCCCCTACATTCACAGAATACTCAGTTGAACACTGTTGTATATATACTTTACATAGAAAAAATTTGTAGTGATGGGTTGTCAGACCACAGCTTACATCTCAGAAACAGTCCAGACCTGACCCGACATTAGGGGGGTCAAGTATAAGGGTAACCCTTGCAGCTGCCCAAGGGTTACAAATCAACCAGGCTCCCCTCCACATGTCACACGGCCCCAACAAACATGTAAGAAACCACCTGCCGACTCTCTCCCAATATACACAACTACAGTACATCTCAGACAAAGCCCAGACCTAACCTCACATTAGCCAGGTAAAATGTAACCCTCGAGCCCAAGTCAAGGGGCCACAAATCAACCAGAGCCTCTCATGTCACACGGCCCCACCAACGATGTTAACAGGCAAGCATTCATCTGAAGATTTCTCCAGAATATACAACAACTTATAGTCTCAGAAAAAGTCCAGACCTGACCCTACATTAGCGAGGGCAAATGTAAGGAGACCCTTCGCCGCCCCCCCGAGCAGCTCAACCAGACGGCTGGTCTTCCAATATATAGGACGTCCTAGTCCTCCCTCACGAGTGTGTGTCTTGTAACCAAGAAGGGCCAGCAACTACGTCCCCAGTCCCGCTCATAGCCCTCCCTTAGGGGAGCAGCGAGAGGGAGTCAGAGAGACCGAGTCGGGGAGAGAGACACACAGGGATCGGAGGAGGAGGTCCACCACAGCCCAGTCCCGCTCACAGGAGGAGAGTCACGCAAGACTTCCCTCCCCGACTTCCCTCCGGTGTCCCAGCTAAGCAGTCGCCCTCCCGATACCAGTGTTCCAGCTAAGCAGTCTCCCTACTAGGTCTCCCCTAGGTCACGAGAGTTTTTGTCAGAGCTTTCCATGGGATGAGTTACTTACGTGGAAGTGTATTCATTTCATGTTCGCGTCCGAGAATCAGTGTCTAGTAACGTAATATGATGTCCTAGTAACGTAAATATAGTGTCCTAGTAACTTCAATAGAAGGTGTTATTAATGTGTCCATGTCATTGTCGTAATTAATAAACAGTTGTAACAAAGCGGTGTTTGAGAATTCGTCCTTAAGCACTTAACAGATGTGTGTTGACGCACAAGATAAGTGTATTGACAGTTCAAATAACTAACACGGCCACGCTACCAAAGTCTTCCTCTCTTTATACTCTCTTATTAAATATTCTATTTATATATATGTAGTCTTCTTCTTGTGAGATTTGTCTCATTCTAAATTCATTAGTCTTTTCTTAGAAATTGAATTTGGATTTCAGAGAGTGTACAACTAATTCTGACAACTGGTTTAATTATAATCATTTAAACACAATTATTCAGTAAACAAGATCCACAGTAGTCACTTTAAACACTTTTTGCTCCATTATCCCACTAAAACTCAATAACTTCTTGTGCAAGTCAGTCATTTTGTTTACATGTCACTTGTTAGTTTTGTAGACTTTTAAACTTTTACTGTATATACTTTCTCTCTTCCATTTCCCTCTTTCTATATATACAGTGATACCTATGTTACCAATACCTTCCCTACTAGACAAGTCTAGCCAAAGTTACAGATGTTTAGCACATAATGGCAAACAAACATGATACTGTAACCAATACGCTTCTCGTTACTGAACATTCTTTAACATAACCAAATTCTATCTGCAACCTGATCAACTAAAACACAATGGAATTCACGTGTATAAAAGCTTCCAAACAATGAATAGCAAAAATTCTTTACGCAACGGTGAATGAACCACAAACATGGTTATGAAATTGTACATTTGCGTATGAACAGAGATACTTGTCATAATACAGTATATGATGCTATAATGGTTATTTCACCCTCTTATGTTACAATCCAAACATAGTACAGTAATCCTGGGAAATAAAATCCTTCTCCATTGGGTTAAGTTAAGTTAGGTTAAAAGCTAATTAGAGGTGTCAAGCATATCAAGTCTTACCTGGAGAACTACAATGAAGAGAAGTAACCCACAGGCCACCTCAACTTTCTTACGGAACAGCACCATGAACACGCCTCCCAGTTGTCCTACCAGGTTAATGAGCACGAATACTGTTGCCAGGAAGTAGCCACAACCCCAAGAGATGTCCATGTACTCCCGCTGTTCGTGCCACTGCCACCACATGCGAAGTCCATCCTCGAGGAAGGTACTCACTAGGCATAGACGTGCTATGTGTGGCAGGTAATTTTTACTATACCGTAGAAACTGGAATTGAGGGAAAGAAAAATAGTGTAAATCTCAGAATGAAACAAATTTTAAGTCAAATAATAAAAATCACAAACTACAACTCATTCAATATAAATCTGTGGTTCAGCCTAGCTCTACAACCTTGTTTCTTTATAAGATTTTGCACAGGATCGTCACTTATTTGCTTGATTTCATGGCTATACTGGAATACATAACAAGCAGACCACATGAGCCACCCAAACATAACCTTAGCAAAACTACGCCTGGATCATGCTGTCTCCCCCATACTGAACATCACATTCAACCGAGTGTTTCCATGCTCCCACTTATCTAGCTTAACATTCAGTGTATGATAAACACATCTGTGAATTTCCTACCCCCAAAAAATACCAAGCAAAAAGCTGCAATGCTACAATGAATATCAATAAATACTACTACTGTAGATAAATCATTTACTCGACCTAAAAATGGTGGTCCCTTGGCAATTCTTACTCCATATGGTATTGTACACAAACACACACACACACACAACTCCAGATTTATGCACTGTACAGCCCTGTAAATGTATTCAATGCATATTATATCATTATGTCTAAATCAAATGTAAGTCTGTATATTTTCAGCCACCGGCTGCAACTCTATTAATAAACCATTTATTATTATTTATTATTTTATTACACACACACACACACACCCAAGAAATATTCATAACATTTAGAAGTCTTGCTGACGCGCGTTACCAAAATTATGCGGCTTCTTTTATGCTAAATTATATGGTTTCTTCTTTTAGCCAACATACAAAACTTAACCTGATGTATGACTGTACACAAGTTTTCATTTCACCTAAACATCAGCCCCTCAGCTTATTTCACCTCATTAACCATCCTAATGCTACCTAGTTAAATTAAGTTACATTAAGTTAGGTTAGTTTTAGGGTGGTTAAACTTCAGGTGAAATAAGCTGGGGGCAAATCTTCAGGTGATCCATGTTATATAACTAGGAGAGCCAATTAACTTAGTGGGTTTTTTTCCAGAATCTCTCCATAAGAAAAATAATCAAAATTGAAAACTGTGACTAATACATAATCATCAATGAACAGAACCAATTTTCTTCTACATAGTAAACTGAACAAATACAAAACAAAGAAAAAAAATAGGTCACGTCATTTTCCTTTACAATCAAACAATCACCTTAAGTTATACATTATATCATCAATGACAAACTTCTACATCAAAAACTTCCCTGCATGTGTCAATACCCTGATATATCTTCTACCTACTGTACTAGAGGTCAATAACCCATACTATAACCTATATGTAACACTTGATATACCATACAAGTTAAAGGCAGTGGATTTGATGGAGTGAACAGCATATCAACACACAGACAGACACAGACACACAGACAGACACACACACTCCTGTTGAGATATTCTTACAAAATTATACCATGCAAACCTAATTATCTATGAATATCTTTTAATTACCTCCGTTTAAGTATTATTTTGGTTGGGTCATTTTCTTTCCCCAAAAGACCTTCACATCGTAATATTAAGTGTGTATTGACAGCAAATATATCAAGATTGTTTAAAAGGAGTAAAAGTTCCTGTAAATATGCCCACTGTGATGCATTGTGTGGAGAAATAAAAGTAATCTGTATGTGAGAATATTAAAGCTTTCTCACTCAGACGTAGTGATAAGGTAATAATAGTTTAATGAAGAGATATAATAGTAGTTTAATAGAGGTAATAGTAGTTTAATAGAGGTAATAGTAGTTTAATAGAGGTAATAGTAGTTTAATAGATAAACACGTGAACAGTGATGTTGGTCCGTGCGAATCGTGGGGTTTAAACTACTCCATGAATGTGATCTTCCTGACAGTCACACAGCCATGTTACCTTTACTAGCATCTTTCACCTGTCATGGGAGGTAGTGAGAGGGGTGACCTGGAGACCAGAAGGTAACAGCCAGGTCACCAAAGCAGGTCAGCTGGAGCCATCTGTCAAACCCCAATACCGGTATCCTCACCTCCGCCGTCATTGTTGCCACTATCTCCCCTTAAGTGGACGTGTTTCTTATTAAAATACACTGCAAATACACTCACCTGGTCCGCAAAATCTTCCGCTCTGCCCAAAAAATCATTCTGGTTCTGCATTTCTGTGAAGTTGTGTGTCGCTCCTCTGCTTTATCCAAGAGAGCTGTTGTGATCACTGTTGCCACCTCCTTCTTCCAAGAACTTGTTCACATAATTGCTAACATTCACTTAAAATTTGCTAAACTGTATCAAAATTTGCCTGAACTCTGTCAAATTTATTATTAATAAATCTGTGTTGCATAAATTTAGTTTTGAAATTTCAAAAGTAGATAATATTCACTTGTATATACCCAATATATATATATGGTAGATCTCTAACACTTCTGGACCTTCACTCAAAAAAATTCTCACTGCGCTTAGATTTGTCAAGTAAATCTAAAATTGGCTTCATTACAGTAGTATCATCTTTAAAAGTGATGAGATAACAACCCACAAGATAGCTCAAGGAAACCTAGAAACTGCTCGATTATGTGACTTTTACCACGAGTGGTAACATTGTAGTACTTGCTATTCGTTGAGCATCCAACTTATCTCAGCATGGTACAAACCAAAACTAATAAGGAAAAATATTAAACATCAACGTTAATGTAAACTTCAAATATAAAAATGTATATGTCCTGTTGTCATTGTTGGAAACTTCTTCTACTTTAAACTTTAAAGTAACCAATCGTCTGAACCCTTCCAACTCAGCTACGTCACCGAGGGCTGACTTGTCTTAATTCATCATCGGAGGAATTTATTACCAGGCTGAAGGACCGGTTATCAAGAGCAATTTTTTAGTGACAATTACCATGAGAAGTTAAGGCAAGTGGTTAGAAAATAATGCAACAAGTGGTTACGAAACAGAAATAGGTCGTAAGCCTCAGTGGGAAGCTCGTCTGCCACGTTATCCACCCTAGGGCTGGGCGCCAAGTTCAAAATAATAATAAATTTTAATTCATAACAAATCACAATATCTGTAAAATTTAGTTTCTCGTATACTCTGAAATCAAATAACTTAATTTCCAGATTATGAAATGAGTGAAATATGCTAAATAAAAAACCTTGAGTGAAAAAGAAGTGACCTTGGGTGTGCCCTTCACTTAAGAGGCAAACTTTCATTTTTGTGGGTGAAGGTCCCATGGTCTATCACAGTGAACCCCCTTATAGTCACTCAATATACAGTACGCCACATGATAATAAATGAGAGTGTCAGCGTGAAGAGATGGTGAGGGCAGTGAGTGACCTGTAACATCTCTAAAGTGCCATAAAGCTATTTCGAGAAGTTCTATAATGTCCACATGTGCTACAGTGCTATTTCACCCAAGCGTAATTATACACACAACCATAGTGGCTTTTTATTGCCTGATGCCAATTTATAATAACCATACACTAATGTATGGATTATAGTAGGGGAGGAATCCACTACTATAATACTTTAAAGCTAAAATCGTATATAGATAAATATTTATTCAGTAAAATATTAATACAAGTTCACATTGATTCAATATGTATATAGATAGTGTAGGTAAACAAATAATAAACATAGGCAGTGAGGGAAAATACAATGTATATAGACAGAGCATGTATACAGTATTAAACAATTAAGTGATTTAACTAAATGCCCGAGCTTTAACTTACGACTTGTTTTGTTGTCAAGTAGTTCTGAGTTATATAACCCAAACAGGTATAAAGTTGTTTACACCGGAAAAAACAGTAGCCTAGTGTAGACTCACAAGGTTTCGCTCAATATTTCTCGTTTTTTTTTTTTTTTTTTTTTTTATTTACGGGAATTAGTCCACCCGGGCACAGGTCAAACGACCCACAACGGGGTCTGGGGGGCGAAAAAATAATAACAGAAGGAAATTGAAAATAGAGAAGAAAAAGGTTATACTGTGTTAATCTACACCACGAAGATGCCGGAAAACCAGCCTTTTAAAGTGAGACAGATTGTAAGAGCATGGAAACACAGAAGAAGGCAGAGCATTCCACAGTTTGGCTGTGTGAGGAAAGAAGGAGGTACTATAATGGGTTATTCTCGTGTGACCGACATCCACAGAGAAACGGTGGGCACCGCGGGCAAGACGTGTGTTACGAGCCCAAGGCCTTGCCGGCGGTACACAGGATGCCAAATCCACCGAACATTGCCCGTTAAAGTACCTGTAAAAGAGAGAGAGTGAAGCAACATTGTGGCGAAGAGAAAGGGAAGAGAGATTGTCGACTAAAGGAGGAGAGTTAATAGGATAAAATGCCTTTGATTCCACCCTATCTAACAGTTGGACAGAATAAGAGCCACCCCAGATATGAGAGCAGTACCCCAAGTTAGGACAAATGACTCCCTTATATACTTGGAGCAACTGCTCAAGAGTGAAGTAGCTGCGGCATCTGTACAGCATTCCCAACTTTCGGGAGGAAGCTTTAGCTATATTAAGGACGTATGATTTCCAGGACATATTGGAGGAAATGGTGAGGCCTAGCATATTTATTTCAGAATTTGGCAGAATGATAGCGTCCTGAAATGTAATTGGTGGGAGATCATCTAATTTAGAAAGTGTAATTGGTGAATACTGAGTTTTATTACTACTGAATTTAGCCAAGTTTGTACCTCCCCATTCAGAGATGCTGCACAGATCGTCAGTGAAGATATAAGACTGTCCTTAACTGGTTGAACTTAGATGAATCAGAAATAAGATAAAATAACATGGCAACGAAATTACACCTAACTTGACAATTTCGGTGACTCAAAATATCTAATAATTTTTCTCTCTTTCAGTCTATTCATAGCTCTCTTTATTATATCCATTTATCCCTTTCAATATCTAATTATCTTTATATGTCTCTTACTTCTTTTTATCTATTTATCCGTAAGTCAGTCTGTATCTGTTAATCGACGTACAATATCTTTCAATCTGTATACATGTTTTCCTTCCCCGTTCTTTATCTATCTATCTTTCGTTTATAAATATTCCTTTTAGCTGTGTGACTGTAAGAGTAGGTTAGTGCAAATGTGGAGCAGCAGAAGTGAACAACAGCTGCAGCGTGGGTAATTATTACGTCAAACTGCACTGCTGTTTACTGTACACGTATGCACTTGTGATTAACAGTAAACACGTGCAAGATAAAAAAAATCATAAGTACTTTGGCTTCTGGGGACGAATAGACAGACAGACAAACACACCATACCCTAAAAACTTGTTACTTATTTGTCCATAGTGTAAAAATATTGTTACTTTTACTTTTATCCTCTTCACCACTGATCGGCTCGTTAGCCGCTTGGGCGATCGGTCACGTCTCGTTACGCACTGTTGGCAAGAATTGGGCATGCACCGGCTCCTGAATGTACCTGAACCTGCTCGTTAACTGCTTGGGCGATATAGTGTAGTTATAAATATTTAAGTGAATTGTACACATGATGCACTTAACTAACATAATTAATAGCTATCAATTCATATCCACCTGCACGATATTTATAACAAGTAATACAACAAACTTTTGAAATGTAGTTTTGTATCTGAAGGACATCAGTTACCTCATGTTTCACACTCATGCGTCTTTTACCTGGACGTTATCGTGACAACAGTTGAGCTGGTGTTTATCGAATATTATCAGCATCAAGGTTGAAGAGACACAAATTTGCTGTCTCAGCCCGACCTAGACGTTACATTAGTGTCGATAAGGAATAATCTGATTAGAAATAAAACACTCGTATTTTTATCTTTTTCGACGTTGTGAATTGTCTGGTATCAGTTAAAGAGTTTTATTTACAATTGTTGGAGCTGGTTAGTGTATGAATGACATGACATGGGTAAACAAGGTGACTATATGTGTTGGATACCACTATAAAACCCATAATTCCCTTATATTTCAAATGAGATCCAATGGCTATAAACCTACTCTGAAAAGTAGTCACTTACCACCACTTCCTGTTCCACTTTTACTTACCACCACTTCCTGTTCCACTTTTACTTACCACCACTTCCTGTTCCACTGTCACTTACAATCACTTCCTGTTCCACTGTTACTTGCACCCACTTTCGGTGCCACTGTTACTTACCACAACTTCCTGTTCCACAGTTACTTACAACCACTCCCTGTTCCACTGTCACTTACAATCACTTCCTGTTCCAGTCACTTATCATCACTACCTGTTCCACCGTTACTTACAACCACTTCCTGTTCCACCGTTACTTACAACCACTTCCTGTTCCACCGTTACTTACAACCACTTCCTGTCTCACTAATGCCATCAGAACATGACAGATGCATCAATATTCTTTTAACATTTTAACTTAACCTTGCTTCTGTTTTGATAGCAAGAACTTTTCAACATACAAAGAACAATTCTCATAAGACACCCTGCAAGTGAAGGCAATACAGTATTAATATGATCAAATACTGTTTCTTGAAGTGATCTGAGGTCTTGTTGTGATGTCACCATGATTATATTGGGTTAAAATCAATGTTATTTATTCAGTTTTTGTTGGTGGTATCTTGGATGGCTGGGTACATGTATACAATGATGGAAAATCACGAATAATGGTGGACAAGAGATACAGAATGACAAAAGTTTTAAGAAATGTTTGAAAAATGAGATTAAATGCTTTAGTGTTATGATATAGAATGAGAAAATACATTAACTTGATAAAACTGAACAGCAGAAGGAACAAGATGGGTCAGAAGCATTTTCACTTTCAGCAAATACCAGAAAGTTGGAGGCCTTTGAAATGTGGCTATAGACAAGTGCTAAGAATAGTTTACACTGACAGGAAAACAAATGAATAAGTACTAAGGTTAGCAAAAACTTTGAGAAATACTTGAAATGTACAGAAAAAGAAAAAGTATATATTACTATGCGCATATAAATACCGAGTGAATAATAACAAACTTTAATAGACAAAATTGAGGGTAGGAGGGCCAGGGGAAAGCAGAGACCGGGATGGATGAATGAAATTAAAAACCGAGTCCCCAGAGACAAAACCTTTAGAACATTGGAAAAAATAATCCACGAACATTTAGAATGGAGGACTGTGGTCACCAGCCCTAAGATATGAGAACAGTACTGTACTCTTGATTGACTGAAATAGTCAATATTTGGTGATATTTTTTTTTACATTACTCAAAAGGATAACAGTAAAACCAAGCCATAATTTAAAGCCTTTTTATTTCATATTATTCTCTATTCAGACTGTATTGTATTGTATAATTATATATGATGAGGAGAAAAAAATGTACATAAGTTTCTATGAAAGTAATCTATTTGCTATATTAAAAGGAGACAGTAAGACAAGTGTATATTAATGTGTGTTACAGTTGGCTGGTGAAGGAAAACAAATACCTGTACATGAATAAAGATTTAAGAAGCAAACATAAACGGTGTTATTAAGTAGCAAGTTACAGGTACTGTATCTTTAAAGACCATCTTCACATAGAGGTATTAACTACTGTGTCTTTCATCATGACTATTTAAGAAAATTAAAATTTTTTACTTCCAAGCATTTATTAAACAGGTAAAAAAGACGAGCATCGTATATCAATATACTGTACTGTATTTTCCTAAGATTTTATGGCAATGACTGCCATCATGTAACAACCCAATATAAACCAAGAAGTTATCACACTCCTAAAGACTCGCATACGGCACATACAGAATATTTCTACAGGACCCCAACCTATCCTTATCTCACTAGAAGGAAACCAGTCCTATTAGATCCCACTGTTATGGTACAGTTGCCTATGTATGTAATGTCCCTCCTCTCACAGGCACCTCAATACATGTGGCAACAGTCATGCCACCCCAACTCAGGTATGGTGGAGGGGTAGGGGTACCTTAACTAACACTGTAGTGTTGCTCCATGTACTGAATCATCTGTGAAGTGAGGAACAATACATATGTGAGCAACTGTACAGTACATTAGATTGGTACACAGTAGGGCCGGGGCCCATCTGGCCAGCAACTACTGTACCGCTGTTTCTCATGGTAACACAAAACTGTAACACAAGTAGAATGCCACCTCTCTCACTGATGAATGTGTCAACCTTCACAGTAAATCAACATTGGTAGTTAATCGTCACAGACGTCTTTAGTTACTGTCATACTCCCAGGGGAGGTGGTAGCTTAGTAGATAAAAAAAACTTGACTCCTGGTGCTGGTTCGATCCTGGGGGCACTCCCAGATCCCTCAGCCATAAATAGATATTGTACCTAACTTTACAGTTGAGAAGTGAAAGTGGTTAAGTGTAATATCAACCATACTACCTCTTGTGTATTGAAAGATCAGTATGTAGGGTGTTGTATCCAAACTTTCTCAAACAAACAGCAGTGACTATAGGACCCGGTTTTACCTTCATATTCTCATGGACATAAATAGGTAAAATTGATGGTAATATGGCCAGGGGAAGGCAGGGACTGGGATGAATGAATCAAACCAAAGTTGAGGTCTTCAGAGAGATACAAAATCTGGGAGAACTGATGAAGCCCCGAGAATGTTAGGAGTGGAAGGTTATGGTTACAATCCCTCACTCACTGTAATGGTACCTAAGCATTTGCAGACATAAAAGTTAAGATGTTAATGTACAAAGCATTTTTGGTGCTAAAACAGGCTTGACACTAACAGCTGATCCCCATAAAAAAATTACTTCACAGGTCCATAGCCACATTCATACTTCAGTCACCAGTGGCAGGTATGTGGCTCTGTAGCAGTGAAGCAAGTAATGTTTTTGTTGGCTGGTTTTTCAAGTATCCAAAACTCATCTCTTCTGAAAAAAACCCACACAAATAACAGTCAAAATTTTTTTTTTGAAAACAACGACACTACATTATGAGCTAACAGGTCTTTGCTATGGTAATGTGGATAGTGAAATATTGATAAAAAGATTACATTACTAATTAGTGGATGGTAGATGATACAGGTCATGGCTGATAAGGATGGGGTAAAATATTTATATCCAGGAAGCTGCAGTGTCTATGTATGATGTGAAAGAATGATCAAGCAATTTATGACGATTGACAAGTATGTATGTACTGTATGTAGCCTATGTATGTGCGTGTTTCCCCCTGTACTGTAGTTTGAAATGAAAGACCTGTATTGTATTCTGTAGGTTGGGACTTGTGGAGATGGAATGACATATCAAAATACATCTGATAAGGCAGCTAAAATAAGTGAATGGCAGTGGTAAATGGGTCCGGAGGGAGCTGATAGTTATTCTTTGATCTTGGAGAAACACTAAAGGCATGACAACAGATACAGTATCACAAAGACCAAGGAGACTTTCACTTGGCTTCTACTAAGACTTTGTGGTAAGAATTAAGACTTTAAGAGTATTTTATTTACTAATAAGATGGCACTTGAACATCCATTTGGTCTAAATTTGAAATACACTTGTCATTTAAAGGCAAAAGCTAATGGTTCTAGTTCTTTGAGGAAAAAATAAATGAAAATACAAATCTCACCTGTAAATTGCAGACAAGTTCACAGAGCAGATCTTGAAATATGGTTCTCCACCCTTACTACTACAAAAACTTTTAATATTTTCATTAATAAAACAACACAACTCACCAACAGCAGAGCAGCAACTCTTGGCTTGAGCTTTGGTTGCTGTGATAAAACCAGAGAGAGCTTGTACTCTGTCCTTCACTGCTTGCATGTTCAACACTGCCTTTTCTCGCACTGTCCTCACCTCCTGGTCGTGTAAATAGAAGTTAGTCAACAACCAAGAAATTATCACATACTTGAGTCAATCATTCTTTATTATGCTAGTCTCATGTTCCCATAGTAATAAATAATACACAAGATGAGACATAATGTTGTCACGGAGATTCATATATTTTCAATGGAAATAATTATCTCGTGATTTCTTGTAATATAACCAAAAGAAAGAATTTAACAATATCAAACTGGGCAACATTCTATGTACTGTGCTAGATATTTGATGATTAACTTGCTCATATACATTCAGTATCAGTCACAAGTGTCTCAGAATGCTGTGTGGATCAAAATGGTATCTAATTTTCAGCCTTGCCTGGCACAACAGTGAATCTGTCACAAGAGTTGAGCATCCAGAACATTACTTTCTGAGGTAGAGCATCCCTGAGGATGTTATTTTATCTTAGTAACAAAGATGTTTCTATACTATACTGAACCTGTAAATACTGTTGATAGTTTGGTCGACTGGCTATGATGATCCGCAGTGGAGAGCTCAGGTGATTGGCTTGCTCTTCCTCAATTTTTGTCTCTCCTGATTTTGCTTCAAGGAACTCCCTAGGAGGACATTAAGAGCTTTAAGAAGTTTATCGTTTAACCTTAATACCAACATGTTAATACAAGAAACATTTTAACACAATTAGTTCCTGGGAGAAACTGTTTGTGTACCATTTTTAGTATTTTCCTACTTAATCTTTTGACTTCAACCGATGAAAAAATTTGGCGACTTACAATAATGATAATAGTACTGTATATACATAAAAAAATAACTTACATTGATAAGATTAAAAGTTATGTTAATTATTTTTGAGGCTTCTTGTTACATCTACTGTACTTAAAGAGCTGAACAAGTAAGGATGATAGATAAATGTCAAAAGAGAGAATATGAGAAAATGATGAGAGAATTAAAATAAAATGAAAGATCTATGTTCACCTCTGAGCAGCTTGACAAGCCAATTTCCTCTCTTTCAACAGAGTTTTCCACGTCTTGTATTCATGTTCCAGCTCTTTTGTCTTCTTTTTATACGCTGCCATTCTGCTCATGCTGAAAACAAATCCGAATGATAAAATAACTACAGTACCAGTAATAGAAATATTGATAACAAAACTACAATGGTCCTTGCTATACAGTGGAGATAATAACAAGTAAACTACAACAATAATAATAATAACAACAACGAAACGGAGATACAGAACTGCTTCATGTGGGACGAGGACGAGGATGGAGAAATAAGGAGAGAGAGAGAAGTAAACTAGAAGAAAATACTCGAGAGCAACATGTGAGATGAACATTACAGCTTGCAGAGAATAAGAAATACAGATGTTAGAAGCTGTGGAAGCGAAAGAAATGTTGGATCGAGAACTGATTCACGATGGCTCAGGTGGAATGCATGTATTGGGAGGATGGGATTTTTTGGAAGAGCGTGTATGTAATTTAAAAGTGGAGGATGGAAGGCGGGAGATGGGTAGACCAAGAAGAGAGGGAAGGATGGGGTGAAGGTCATATGAGTAATGGGGCCCATACTTATATGACTAAGAACACGGCAGTCATTGGTTCATGGGGGATGTTACAAACTATAAAATAAAAGGACAAGTTATTTAATTTTTCAAGAAGGAAAATGGAAGGTTATCCTTAAAGAACAATACCATTACCCCATAACATCTGGATGGAATATGTTGAGTATGAGTTACAGACGAAGAATCAAGTAATTCACTATTTGGAACCGAAGAGCTGGAAAGATAATTATACATAAGATTTTCCCACTTGCAAATTAAACTATACAACTGTTGCTATGATTCATCAATACTCTACTGTATTTGTATTTATATTTCTAAAAAACTCCTATGGGATAATACACCACACCTTGTTACATCCTCTGTGCATGATGATGTGTTAGGTAGGGGAGCTTCAGCGACTAAGGGAAGGTCAGCGATCTTATATGCTATTTCTCCAGCCAGGTCCTCTGATTTCAGTAGAACGTCGTGCCTCAATTCCGACACACACTTGTCTCCGGGACAACGAGCCCCCAGGATTCGCATCGCCTCTCTGATGCTAATATCAATAAGATGACTTACTTTGGAACACCAGGGCAGTCTCTGGTCAATTTTGCTAATTTGGTCTGCAATAAAAAGAACTCATCATTGTCTTCACCATCACATTTACTACTGTATTGAGTATTGTATATTTTTCATAATAAAATAAGTTAAGACAACTGTTTTATGAACATCATGAATATTTAGTTGAATTATATAAAGCCATTAGATTCAGTGAATTGGTGACATTTTAATTTACTTTAATTCTTGTTAATTTTATTTCCTACAATAAACCTTATGGATCATGTAAACATAAAAAAGATGATTCTGAATTCATGTTTCATATACAGTACAGTAAAAAAGAGTTATATTTTCAACTATAAACTGAGCCCAACTTGAGAACCTTACCTTCCAGACTCAACGCAGGTAGAGCAGCACAGAGAGACTGCCTCCCCCCAATGCCCTGGATAGATTTCCTTCCTCGTCCAATTGTAGATCTCCTTCTCTTCACTTTCTCCACCTCTGCTTGAATGCCTTGTTTAACAGATGGCACCACAGCTTCCACTGAGGAATCTTGTCCCGAATCCTCCTGTGATGTGTCTGTTGTCTGAGACCTTGTTTCAGCATCTTGAACTTGATACTCCTCTTGTACTTTTTCTTTTTCATCCTCATTGATTCGTCTCTTCTTTCTTTCACTTAAACTTGTTTCCTCCAATACCTCTTTCTGTTTTACCTCTGTCATGTTTTCATTATTAATTGATTTCTCATCTTTACCATTATCGCTGTTTTCTTTGCCTTCATCTGAACAATTAGACATCTCCCCTTTTGTTGTAATTCTGCCATTTATCGTTGAGTTGTCAGATTCTTTCTTCTCCCCGATATCTTCATTCTGCCCAAGAGGTTCATCCGATGTTGTTATTTTTCCAGCAGTTTTTTTCTGCCGTGGTGTCGTGATTTTATTAAAATTTTTCTTTTGTTGTGTGGCTGATGACTTACTAACAGGTTTCTCTGAAGCTACAGTTCTCTTAGATGATCCTGTCTTGCTCGTGCTTGACTGTTTTTGTACCTGAGTTCTGTTCTTGGCAGTACCTCGTTGTAATACTGGAATTTTGTTAGATGTTCTAGTCTTACCAGTACCTTGTTGGGATGTACTTTCTTTAACTGATCTTGACTGTCTTAGTACTGGGGTCCCTTTCTTACCAGTAACTATTTGCTTTAATGGAGTTCTATTGAGAGATCCTGGCTTACTGGTGCCTTTCTCCTGTACTGGAGTTCCCTTAAACAACTGTGTTTTGATTGGGCTCTTCTCTAGCACTGGAGTTCCGTAGGATGATTTTTTCTTAATAGTACTTCCCCTTTCTGCTGGGGTACTACTGGCTGACCTGGTTCTGGGGGTGTTCCTATCCTGTGCTGGGGTTCTGCTGGCTGACCTGGTTCTGGGGGTGTTCCTATCCTGTACTGGGGTTCTGCTGGCTGACCTGGTTCTGGGGGTGTTCCTATCCTGTACTGGGGTTCTGCTGGCTGACCTGGTTCTGGGGGTGTTCCTATCCTGTACTGGGGTTCTGCTGGCTGACCTGGTTCTGGGGGTGTTCCTATCCTGTACTGGGGTTCTGCTGGCTGACCTGGTTCTGGGAGTGTTCCTATCCTGTGCTGGGGTTCTGCTGGCTGACCTGGTTCTGGGGGTGTTCCTATCCTGTGCTGGGGTTCTGCTGGCACTTCTATCTTCAGCTGAGGTCTCACTAACTGACCCGGCACCATCCTTTAGTTCAGGAGTCCTACCTCTTGACTTGCTGGGCGTGGTCATAACCTTGGGAGGAGAAGTGTCACGATTACCACAATCATCTTGAATGTGACGCTTCTTTGCTAGAATGCTCTTATCACCTGGAACTGCCCAGTTTTCCATTGTTATTTATTACCGACAGTAGCTGAAGATCCTTTATCTGACATTACTCTATTAATGGTGACAGTCTGAAAAGAAGATTATTGTTTTTTTAAGTATGAGAAGCTACCATACACCTCTACTGGTAAAATAATGACAGGTCACTTACATCCACATAATGGATACTATTTTGAGGGAATATAAATGACAAGATTGTAAATTAATTCCTATTTTCTGAAACATCCTGTGGCCAGGCAGTTCCATGTATTAAGGGCTGCCAATTGGGTAGTTCAAAATCCTTGGACAAGACCAAGTAACTCACCACAGCCATATACTAACCCCCCACAATACCTTCCCATGGCACTGTCAGCCCAGAATGGTGAAGCTAATGAGTAATAACATGCACCATTGCACTTGTGGTTGGGGGATTTTGTTTACAGAACTTTTACTGCTGGAATGTTATTGTTGTTTGTGATCCTGATGCTGAGCTGTGAGAAAACAACTTTGGGCAGAGTTACTTAGGATGTGATAACCAAACTTCAGTAAATTGAAAAACCACTATTAAAATATATTGGTAAATGATTTCAGCAGGAACAAACTGATTTGTTCCTTTTACTATTGAACAGTTGAGTGATGATTTTATTAGATTTATGATACGGTATTAGACACATACACAAACAAGTACATATAAAGGACAAATGTAAACAAAATAAAAAATACAGTACATAGTTCAGTGGCAACTCTATTAACATTTACCCCAAATTCTTGGTTGTAATCAATAACTTAGACAATTCTAAGACACTTTCCTTCTTCGACATTTCCATTGATAACGACCTATAATATGCCAGGGGGGTCCAGGGAAGGTGGGTGGAGTCCTCTGGTTAGATGGTTAAGTTAGGCCATTTGTGAGAGAAACGTCATAGAAGAAAAGTGTCTCGGGAAGGTCAATTTACAGTAGTGCACCGTTATTTCTTTGAGTATTAGAAATATGTGTAAAAAAACATAGAAAATCGCCAAAAACCAACCCAACCTCTACCCTAATCAGGCCGGATCCTTGATTAGGGTAGATAGAATGGTCCAAATAATTTATGACATTATATTAGGTTTGATTTAATAAATTCATGCCAGTAGCTGGTTCACGGTCATATATCCACCCAAGGTTTTATTGAGCTTGTTAACCCATCAAATGTTTACACAGTATGTATATATACTTGCACGATCTACATACATACTGAATCAATGTAAAGTTTTATAATGAATTGACTGAACTAATAAACCATTTAACTACCATATATATGAGGCACAGCCCACCTCACTAACTGGTGTTATTTACATCATTTAAATCATGTTTCCGCGTCTATTACGATTTTAATTAACTGTAGAAACAAATAATGAGGGTATTATGCTAAGTTAAAATACATATAACACGACAAAAGTATATAAACTTAACTAAAACTTATCTACCTGGACCAAGTCTGTTTTGAATTGTAGAGACACAGGAGTAACTGATGCCTTGGTTCAGGGAGCGAAAACAAAAATAAAGACAATATTATTAAATGTTGAGAAATAAGTTAAATATTTATAATATTTATTTATATTAAGAAAATAATTTAAGTATAATAAATTAATTAAGTGATCAGTAGAAAATAAATATATAAAGGTTGTTTGTTTATGTAGGACAATAGTATTATAATACACAGGTTGAAGTTGAAATTCATATGAAGAATTTAAAATTATTTATTATTTGTATTTAAGTTATTATCAAACACTTTAATAACCATTAATGATGAACAATACATTGCTTTTGACATTTTGAACTGGCTAATGCTAGAAGAGTACCACGAACACAACTTTCAAACTACCCTCTATTCTATCTATGATAATACACAACCAGACCTTAATTTTAACCTTATTTATATATATTTGCATAGTGTGGTCATTTTAGACACTCATATCACTTGAAAAATAGTTTAATATTCTTCTAATTATACATTTCCTCTAACATTAACCGTCTTTAGCCTCAAGGCAACTAGAGGGGTAATGGGATTTACTTACAAGAACGACAACGACGACAACGGATTCACGGACACGAACGCCAACACACATGGACGAGTTGCCGGTAGTTAGTGTCAACTGGCAGTTTGGGGTGAACTATTAAGGCTATACTGTAAGACGTCCTCATGAAGTAAAGTTAGAGAGAGTAAGAAGACTATACATGTAGGAGAGTTGGTCAATAGGCGTCCATGTCACAACTAACATGCTTGAGTGAGTTCACCTGTTAGTATTGTACCCTAGATAATATATTACTTATGTTTTACAGTATTTATTATTTATGATGGGGGTATGGATAGAGAAACAGTGATACTAGCCCAAAAAATGAAGGTCAGATTTGAGTATTACACCGAAAAACGTATAAAATAAACTTCTCATACTAAAACCTGACAACAGCCAATGAAGGAATATTTACCACAAAGTTCTGTTATCATGATCACTTTACGGTTGTGTAGGTTAGCCACTGTTACCTGATGGCATCTCTCCATGCTGCACAGTTTCTTGTAGTCTCACTTGTCAAGGTCCTAACTCTTATGTTATTTCTTACAGCCTCTCCTCATGTCATTCTTGGCTTACACCTGTGGAACTAGACATTGACTCTTCTTTTACGAGATAGAAATTAAGGTTAGGTTAGGTTGAAAATATGTTTTTCTGGTGTTTTTTATTTATGTATTTTGAACGATTCTGACCTTCATTTGAAATAGGTGGGTGGCCGAAACAATAATTTTACCTAAATTAACAATTGACCATTTAGAAATGAGAAGGCAGGATAGCTATGGTGATATTGCAGAACCTGTGACAAAAAGTTAAGTATAGTTGCCTTTATCCTCGTACAAGAGGAAAACATTATGATAGTTTAAGAGTCCTTGAAGGGGCCTACATGACGGTTCAGACTGTACTGTATTGTATATATATGACCAGCATACTAGGAACAGATGATGAGATAAAGTGATTCTGTAAAAAATATAAATTTAAAAGTCTGTAAGTTGTTGAAGACTACATTAGAAAACACTGGTTCCTGTAATATTACCGTACAATATGTTGGGAATGTAACCCAGCCAACAAAAGAAATGATTGTAATTATGACGAGAGTAAGAATTAAAATAAAGTCTTCATTTCCTTTGATAAGTTTCTCCCTTAGTTAAATCTTATTTTCTTTTTCACCTGAATTTATCTGCCTTAGATTATCAATAATGTAACTAGGTGTACAGTAACTAGATTTTAAATGTTACTTGTTGGCAAAGGTGACAGATCTTTGCACACTTCAGTTAGCAATATCAAATTACTTCCATTTCAGAGCTCTCCGGGTTGCCTGCTACACCCTGACGAAGCCCCTCACACATAACAGATGGTATTTTGGGGTAAGAGCATCACTGGACTTCATATTACTTACACCTCAGCCCTGCCTAGAATACACACCCAGGAAGCTTATTCATCTACACAAGCACTTGTTATGTACTGAGAGAACAGAAGATTTTATTAATCTGAAACAATACTTTAAGTTCAGTTCTTCTCTTCGCTCTCTCAGGAAAAATATGGATGTAAGTCTCCTTCTGCCTCCAGCTAGTGTGAAAGGCATGACTGACCTTAATCAAGAACTATTCCAAAAGAAAATCATTGTTCCTCACGTGATTGTAAAGAACAGTAAAATCAACAGTGCACTCAAATGCCTTAAAAAACATTTACTCAAGATCGACAAATTAAAACCTGTTAGAAGTGACGACAGCGATCCAGATAAGAGAGTGGTGCTCCTTAACCCATTGTTAGTGAGGAGCTTGGAGGATATTGAAGAGGATTTTGGGAACATTTGTAATGAGGGAGATGCTACTTTCCTCTCTAAAGAAATTACTCTCTCTTATGAAAACTGGAAAGCTGAAGATATATTGAAGGCTGTACTACCAGACAATCAAGAAGGTGCTCAGAGTTACTCAATTATCGGACACATCCTTCACCTCAACCTTCGTGAACATATGTTTCCCTACAAGGCCTTGATCGGGCAGGTGTTTTTGGATAAAATTCCTAATATTTCTTTGGTCGTTAATAAAACCAACAACATTGATTCCACTTATAGAAATTTCCAGATGGAAGTTTTGGCAGGTGCTGGAGATACTCTAGTGACTGTTAAAGAAAATGGTTGCACTTACTCACTAGACTTTGCAAAGGTGTACTGGAACCCTCGACTCTCAACCGAGCACGAACGTATAGTGAAGAAACTTAAACAAGGTGACGTTCTTTATGATGTCATGGCGGGCATAGGACCATTTGCCATTCCAGCAGGACGAAGGAAGTGTTTGGTTTGGGCGAACGACCTTAACCCCGTGTCGTACGATGCTTTAGTCAAGAACTGTGCAACAAACAAAGTGAAGGACAGAGTCAAATGTTATAACCTAGATGGACATGAATTCATAAAATCTGTGTTAAAATCTGACCTTTTGGAAAAGTGGCAAGATTCAGATTTCTGTAATGATATACATATTACAATGAACCTCCCAGCCATTGCAGTCGAGTTCCTTTCAGCATTTGTGGGACTTTATCACAATGTTGAAGGTATACCACACAACCCTACTTTACCAATGGTTCATGTTTACATGTTTACAAGTGATGTTGCAGAAGATATAGCCTTAGGTATGGTGGCTGAACATTTAGGTTATCCCTGTTATGTTGAACAGATGTTACACAAGGAAGATGAACCATTGAAAGAACATACAATGGCCGGTGATGAACAAGTTGAGAATAACACCGAACAATCTTCAAAAGCTAAGTCTCAAAATAGCTTTGGAGGTCTGCGGCAATATGTCCAGGAAGTAGTGAACATACGGAAGGTTGCACCAAACAAGATAATGATGCGGGTTAGTGTGCGGCTGCCATTAGAAGTCTTGCTGAAAGATGCCGACACAATTGAGGAGCCTCCATGTAAGAAAATAAAGGAATTGTGATACCACTTTGATATTTATCCATCAGTGTAGAATTTATGATACAGTTGTAGAAGGTTTCATGTTCTGAGAATTAAAAGTGTCTTCTCTATCTGGAGCTCTTTGTTTTATGTCATAAACAACATAACTATATCACCATTACTTATTTTTATAGATAAATGTATATAGTTTTCTCAAATAATAGTGAACCAGACCTCAAGATTTATTATTTTTCAATACCCGGTAGAATCAGATATTTTCTATCAAGTCAACATACATATCTCGTGCTTCATTGCCATCTATTATCAAGAGTTAAGTGTAATGGTATAGAAACAGTTTGGTAACATGTGTTAAATAACAATTTTTATTTTCATATTACAATATTTAAAATGATATACATTCATGACAACTTATTCTAAAGATAAAGAAATAATATTTAATTTTGTGTTTGTAGTTGTGTTGCTAATATTTGACCTATACCTGTACTTTCCTTCTTGTGTGCAGTATATGGATGATGGGAAGCAGGGAAAGAAAGCATGGAAGACAGAATTGGGGGATAAAAGGAGGAGGTAGACAGATACAGAAGAGGATAACAAAGGATGGATAACAGTGGAAGATGAGTATTCCAAGTGGACAGAGAGCAGTATGTGATGTAGCCAACCCACAAGGGAAATGGGGGCAAGAAGTCGATTTTTTCCTTCTAGTGTACCAACAACAAGGTTCTACCCATGTCAGTCACTTGCTATGCACGAGTCTGACTGACCGACTGATGGGGAGAGAGAAATTTCCAACCTAACCTGCACAGTACTGACACTGTTTATGATTTCTTTGTCACTCTTGTTTCTGAACATTTTGTAAACTCTGTGTTTTTCCCATACCCTTGTCAGAGTTCTTTCATAAGCTAGTTCACGTTTTGTTTTTCAGGAACTGGAATTACTTAGGTAACAAGTTAAATGATATCCTTCACATGACGCCACTTTTGCTATTTTATCCGTCACCGAGAGACTCTCTGTACACAAGAGTTTAATCTAAAAAAAATAAATTCGTTACATGTGGAGATGATCAGCAAAGTACCTAAGACGTTAAGGGATTATTATGCAAGACAACATGTTTCTATTTCCTTGTGATGACCTGTTTATATACTGTATACAGTATGTACCTGTATAAGGATTATATTTATCCACTAAATAGCTACAGCTGTTACTGATGCCTAGTAGCGAAGATGCTCACATCGGTATACAGATCAATAATGTAAAAAAGAAAAAAATCACAAAGTTTTCTAACAGGAATACTATACAGGAAGAGGTGAGATGCATGCTTATTGCTTATCTAAGAATTTGCAGTTCAGGTTAATATTTTGATTAAACCAAAAAATAGAACAATTATATATAAACTTGGGAACACGAGAACAAGCCGCAAGGCATTTATTTATTTATATACGGTACAGATACTGTAATATCATTATACAGTATCTCTACACCTATGATTTGTACACCGTCACAGACAAACACCACCATTTAACCATCACTACTTTTCTCCTTCATCTGACGAGGGATCCTTCTGGTCTGCAAGTTTTATTGTGTTGTTCTCTGTGGAGCCATCGACCGATCTGACACCCTCACGGCTTTGATCTTCTTCCGAGGTGTTTTTGGAATGTTGTGTGGGTGGGTGTGGTGCCTGAGCCTCTTCCTCCAGAGCATCGTGAACCTTGGATAGTATGTCGGCCTCCAGTAGACGACACAGTTCCTCAGGAGCAAGAGCTATTTTATCTGGTGCAACTCTCCTTAACATGGCACCCAGGGCACCTTTGGCAGAACAAAATATGACAAAAAATGTGGGGGGAGGGAGGGGAAAATATATTATTATTTAAAGTTCATCTGTGGAGAAATAAGTACATACAGAATTCTGCAGCAATATTACAGTACAGCACTTTCGAAAATAGAATGAAGTCATACAGAAGACCACCAATAGAAAAAATTATTACTTTGTTTATATTTTACTACTTGCGAGACTGAAATGTAAAGTGTTGGTACACTGTATTCTAATGATCACTAAGTCTCAGCCAACTTCCCTGTCATCTTCCGACTTGTAAACAGTAACTTTCCTCTCCGAGCCATTTGTTCTGAAGTAATTTTCAGTATAATAATTGTTTGCGTGAATAAAAATTTACTGATTGGTCTCGAGGGTTGGACTAACTGCATTTGAATAGTAACAGAACTATACAAGACAAATCTACCTACATTTACTAAGAAGTAGCAGAGGTTAATGACTGCTCACTCACCTTGTGGGTCTACTGTTGCAGCTGTAAGAGCTCCACTACGGTCATTGTCTGGCTCGAGAACATCACTGTCCGCACCAATATTGTTAGTGCTGTTGAGTAAGTGGTGTGCGTGGTCGTCCCTTGAGGTTGCCAAAGCATCAATAAGTCTGCGACTCTCTGTCTGTCTATGAGCTGTGGTACGGCCTTGAACACAAGCCAACTTGCGTTCAAGTCCAGCTAAATATTGTGAGGAGTCATCCAGGGGTACATAATCACCTGAGAGAAATTAAGGCTTGTTCAATTATGTGTAATCTGCAAACTGTACTGTAGAGAATCATTAATAAATAAAACTTAGTTGTTTATTAGAGCAAATGAACAAGCTTCACACTTTGTACACACACACGGTACCCAGAGTGATGGAGAAATATATGGGTCATACATCAGATAAGTGCACAGTATTGTTCTGTATCTATTGATCCCTGAACTGATAACTGTCAAGCTCTTTCTTGTCCAAATACTGTATAGAGAAGTGTAGTTATGTAAGATCCATGTTTTAATAAAATAATGCTACTATTAAAAAGAAAACATTCACCAAGTTGATCTTTTAATATGCGAGAATTTCTTCACTTCCTTATGAGGTTTACAGCACTTATTCTAAATCATATGAAGTACAACTGATGAATAGATACCAGTACAATTAAAATATTTATTCTGACATACTTTTAGGCACATGAAAATGGTTTCAAGGATTACCATCAGCGGATTGTTGCTGAGTATTGCCTCCGGAAGTAGTATCTTGTGGGGGAGAGAAAGCATCCTCGAAATCCAGGGATTCCGCAGGTGAGGTAGCAGACAGTGACGTGGCTGGGCCCCAGAGGTCTTCATTTTGTCCCTGAGAATTAAATGTACTACCAGATTAATTTTTATCTTGTGAGTTGTCAATTTTGCCAGTCCTTTCCCACTATAAAATCAAAAGCAACTTAAGACTTTCTCCTAAGAGTCATAATTACCATGAACCATTAAACAAGTGTATTATCACATGGTTACAACACCTCCAATCACTGTCAGAATAAAGGTGAGTCAGACATATTAACAGAAGACATGTCCCTAACCCCTCACTCTAATCCCTGTTACAGGCATGGTGGAAGAGAGGCCTAGGTCTACCATTACTGAATAATAATCAATTTAATAAACATTTTTCACTCTTGCAAGGCCGTTTATCATGAAGGCTGGCCAGAAGCAAGAACAAATACAGACTCTTTATCATTCATTATTGCTGCTGTAACAAATGCTTTTTTTTGTGTGGTGGTCCATTCTACAACAATTTCGAGCTGGGACACACATGAGAAAGGTGTTGTCCAGTGTGACACTACCAAACATCACCGATTTCCCGGCCTCTTGTTTCCTCCTGTACTAACACTGGATAGACCAACCGCCTGAACGGCTAGTAAGCTGATGAGTGGTGAGGAATAAAAAAAAATAAAAAATACAATAAATAAAAATACAATTCTCAGGATGTTGATCTGGTTTATCCATCATGTCACACAATCCATAATCATCCATCAGTGATATTATGTCAGGTGGATTATTCCCATGTGGATGACTGTCTATTTTAAGCAATTTTTTATATTCCACTCCTTAGACGATTATTAGTAGGTTTGGTTAGGTTAGGTTATATTAGGCTACAAGTTAAGTTAGTTATGTTAGGTTGGGTTAATTAAGTTTGGTTAGGTTAGATTAAATTAGGTTTGGTTAAGTTTAGGTAAGGTTAGGTCAGGTTATATTAAGTTAGGTTTGGTTAAATTTAGGTTAGGTTAGGTTCAAGCATTAATTCTATATTTGGGAATCATATAAATGGTTTGTAGTCCCTTGACCAGCATAGTAAACCCCCAATACTGTTCTCTCCTCTCACTCACGGCATCCGGGGACACTCATACCTGCATTATTTATGTATCAACAACTTGGGCCGTTCGTGTCAGTCTGTGAACCTGGAAAAAAAAAACATACGTAAAGACAATAATGAGATATAACAATAACATTACATTCTAAAACAGGTAATATAAAAATAACTATTGTTTTAGAAAAATAATTAATTAAAACAAGGCAGACACTCAAATGGTCTTCGTGGATAAGTCTGACAGTTTGGTACAATGATAGTGAAGTATGTATATATTACCTGCCCCACGCCACTAATTAACTAAACTACGTGTATATTACCTGCCCCACGCCACTAATTAACTAAACTACGTGTATATTACCTGCTCACAATACTAATTAACTAAACTACGTGTATATTACCTGCTCACAATACTAATTAACTAAACTACGTGTATATTACCTGCTCACAATACTAATTAACTAAACTACGTGTATATTACCTACTCACAATACTAATTAACTAAAGTAAGTTTAATGATAAGAAAACTGACTAAGGTCACAATAAATGAATATTATCTTACTGTGTTGCTGGAGGAGGCACCAGGTCGAGCCCTTCAGTGTTTACATTTAATGGCGTTCGTGTAGTGCCATGTAGTAAAGTCGGATTTATTGGATTTATTGCTTTCATATTTCTAGATCTTTTCTCCTTTTTTTTTATTTACAAAGGTACTGTCAAAAATTAAGATAATGTATAATAGGCCATCCTAATATAAGCAAATATGACCTAATCACTTTTTAATAATTATGATTCATTACAAAATAAGTTTCTTGGGTTAATATAGACGACTTAACAGCCGACGAGTTATTTGCTTTGATGTTTATAATCTTAATCGATGAGTTCTGATATGATGGTAATTTTGGGGGAAATACCTTTGTTTGGTAGATATTTAGGCGACTAGGCGGGCATTACTTTGTCTGGCGCACACTACGTCTTTCTCGGCGAGTTGTGGCAAATGTTTATAACCTTCGGGCGAGCTATGTCCTAAAGTAAAATATATGTATACCTAAGGGTAACACTCACAACAACCTGACCTTAAGGTAACAATCACTAAACTGTATTAATATAACATCATCCACACAACATCCTGATCTTAGGGTAACACTCACTAAACTGTATTAACATAATATGATTTAAGCAATACCAAACGTATTAGCACGTACAGCGTCGCGTGACCACATAAGGGGACAGATGTGCCCATAGATGCTCTTGACTTCCCGATCGTCCCACAAAGGTCCCCTCAGCTGGTAAGTTTTTGCCAGCATGGGGGGTCGACATAAACGTCCCAGAAGAGGCTCTCTCATGGACACAGACATCTCTGATACGGATGCCATCGCCAACTCGCCTGGTCACACTGAATCCAACACCCTTCAAGAGTCAGACCCCAGTGATTATGACAGTGACGGTAATGTTTCTATGGGAAACACTAGCCGCAGTGCAAACACCAATGCCACGGACCCTATCACCCTGCCCTCTGCCAACCAGCCAAGTAAACTGAATCTGCACTTCCCCAAGGACTCCCTGAAAACCGTCGAGGAACCGTTTAATTGGATGATGAAGTACTACAGACAACACGCTCTCAACATTCAATTCCGACAAGGTAAGAACCGGAACTTTATAAAGTGTCAGACTCCTGAGGTCTTTGGAACACTTACCTGTAGTCCTGTTGGGTTTGAGGGGTTGTCCTGGTGCCCCCCCCCTCCCCCAGTAGACACTGATGAATGTTGCCACATCCTAGTGAAACGTTTCCCCCTATACGCTGACATCGAAGATGCGTGTGACTTTAATTCTAGTATACTCAGTATATGTCGACATTACCGGGGGAACACCCCACAAGCTGCTGTCATTGTCAGGTGGAAGGGAAGGGAATGCCCAACCACTGTGGAGGCCCACCCAATCCTCCCTCCACCCCGGGCCTGCATTTTGTGTTATCTGTTCTGATTGGGGTCACACCTTCACTGCCCGTCTATGTTTTTGAGCCACAGAGATCGTACTGCTGCTCTCACGTCCACAAAAAACGCAAACTCGTAAGTTCATTCTGTTTCACATGCCGGGGGGGAACAGAGTGTTGAGCCTCTCGGCTAAGAAGGTCTTCTAACAACTCCTCTGCCACTTGTTTTTCTTATAAACTAAGGTTAGGTTTAATTTATAAATAGCCACCTTCTAACACATTCCATAACTACGACAATGTCCAAAATAAAACAGTGATATAGCGGATTTTTTAAAATTCGTTTTCTATGATATATCAGCGGCTGTGAAGGCGTAAATAATTACCCCTGAATATATCGGAACCTGCTCCAATGTTAACATAAGAACATAAGAAAATAAGGAATCTGCAATAGGCCGGTTGGCCTGTGCATGGCAGCTCCTGTCGAGAGTTACTACCACTCTCTATCATCCATGAATCTATCTAGCCTCCTTTTAAAACTTTCCAGAGTTCCAGCAGTTACTACAAAGTTGGTAAGCTTGTTCCACTCGTCTACCACCCTATTTGTGAACCAGTTCCTTCCTATCTCCCTCCTAAACCTAAACTTATCGAACTTAAATCCGTTGCTACGAGTCCTATCTTGCTCGATTCTTATAAGAAATTTATCTATATCTCCTTTATTGATTCCTTTCGCCCACTTAAATACTTCTATCATATCTCCCCGCACTCTTCGTCTTTCTAGGGAGTGCAAGTTTAGTTTCTTTAATCTGTCTTGATATGGAAGGTTTCTAAGTCCCGGAATCATTTTCGTCATTCTTCGCTGCACTGACTCCAGTGAATTGATATCCATTCTATAATAGGGGCACCAGAACTGAACCGCACCATCGAGGTGTTGGCCAAGCTTAACCTTCAATGAGCTCCCACTCGGTGCTACCACAAACTCTTTGGCAGATTGTTCCAAATGTTTTATGGACTTGTAGCTTCTTCAACCATTATGGATAATTAGGGATCTGTAGCTTGATGCAGTTGTGGGGTGCGTGGTGATATATACATGCACCTGTCCTATGGGTCGCTGGCCAGATTCTGAAGCAAACAGTCAACCCACTGTAATTGGGCACCTGACTTTACAGTTGGAGAAATGAAGATACTTGAGTGCAGTGCCTCCTGGTGTACTGTACCTACAGCTTAGTACAGTATGCTGTATCCACACTTTTGGAATGCTTTTGGTATCCACTTTCACATTGCCAGTCGCGGTATCAAGCCTTATATTAGATTGCTGTTAAAGTTAGTTGGGAAAAACTTTTAACTGGGTAGTTGTGAATATATGGGTTATAACGTAGCTTATGGCAACATGGTCTCGGAGCACGATATTGTTATAATAAGTCTTTATTCATTTTGCTTACACATCAAAGGATGAATAGTCATAAATATAGTGCTCTCACAAATAATTTCGTCTCTGGTGCGTCAAAACCAGGCCAGAGAGTACCATTAAATTGAGACTCCAGAATATAATGGCAAGAACCTACACTTAAATCTTAACACATCCTTAACTCAAACATTAATTTCTCTCGTTGGTGGCAACACAGTGTAAAACACATTAGTTATTAAGAGATTATCTTGTCGTCTGAAATATTACAAATAATACAAAAGATACCGCCTCGTAAGCTGAAAAGAAATAATGAAAATCTGTGTCAAGTAACGGGGCGGTCGCGACTCGCGAGGCTCAGGGCGGTCTGGGCCAGCTAGTACAGTTTGTTTTTGTCCGTGGCTGCGGTCGCTGTATTACTCCCCAAGTTCCCCCACCACTCCTTCCTCACAACTACTCACCGACCTTCAGCTTCTGGTACAGCTTCTACCATTACACGGTATGATCTGTAAGTGTATATATCTTTCTTCAAGACGGGATTTCAATTGTGAAAAATGTGCTTAATGGGGTTTGAAACGTTTGTAGGGGTATGAGATATTGGTTCACACTCAGGATGGAATGGAGAAAGGAAACTCACAATGTACTCACTGTATACATAGTGTATTGGATGTACAATGCAGCTTGTTGCTGGGTAGGTAGCATGGTAATAAGAGTTGAGTAGAGAGAGCTGGGTGGTGAGGGCGCCCAGAGTGAGGGCACGCGGCTTAAGGGACGCCAAGGTCGCTGGCGGGAGCGACAGCCGCACGGCTGCCGCGGAGGAGGTGTTGCTGCTTGCTGGTGGCACTGGGTAGAAAAGCGAGCTGGTCACAGCGGTGTCAGGCCTTATAAGGCGGGGGTAGGCGTGGGTAGATAGTTGACCCCCGCTCCGTGGGCGGCGCTGGAGGCATAGGCTGGGGAATTCGAGAAGGTTCGGTGCTTGTAGGGGAGGAACCCACTACACGTTTACTTAAACGTGTTTTACTATGTGTTTTACTATGATGATATAGATATTTTTTACTTTTACTTACTTTACTTTTATCCTCTTCACCACTGATCGGCTCGTTAGTCGCTTGGGCGATCGGTCACGTCTCTGTTACTTACTGTTGGCAAGTACTGGGCATACACTGGCTCCTGAATGTATCCGAACCTGCTCCAGTGCTTGTCAAGTCTGGTCTTGAAAGAGCTCACACTCGGTGCTGTCATAACACTCTGGCACATTGATCCAATAGTTGACAACTCTCACTCCGAAAAAGTTTGCCCTCACAGTTTTCTGGACCTGCCGCTTCTTCAACCTTGAGCTGCGACCCCTTGTGGGGCGAGCTTCCGCCAGCTCCATGTAAGGACACTCGACTGAGTAGTGCCCCCTGAGATGCTTATAAACCTCAACTAGGTCCCCCCTTGCCCGTCTGTAGTATAAGCTCGGCAAATTCAGGCGCTCTAATCTCCCAGGGTAGCTGAGGTGCCGTAGTGCAGGCACCAGTCTGGTAGCCCTCCTTTGGATATTTCAATCAACTGACAGTCCCTAGCATATCTCGGGGACCAGACAGGGTGACAGTACTCCAGACGGGGAAGTACTTCACTCTTGAAGATCGTTACGAGGGTCGGACCGTCTAGATATCTGAACGACTTTCTAATAAGTCCTAATAATTTAGTTGCCTGATTTACATTCTTCTCACAATGGCCCAAGAACTTCAGCTCATTGTCAACATACACACCTAGGTCCTTTTCACATTCAGTCTCAATTAATGCAGTTTCTTCGCCCCGTTGGGACATATGATGCGCCTCCTTACCGTTGGTACGTCCCAGGTGCAGCCTCTTAAACTTCGTGACATTGAATCTCAGCAGCCATTTCTTCGACCATTCTTGAAGCCCACAGAGATCCTTCTGCAGTTCTTCACAGTCTGCTCGGTTCTTAATTTTCCGAAATAACTTTGCGTCATCCGCGAACATTTGTATGGAGGAGTGTACAACGTCAGGCATGTCATTTATGAAGCAAACAAACAACACCGGGCCCAATACACTACCCTATGCTATGGTACCCCGCTTGTTACGGGTACACATGATGATTTCGTGCCATTAATCACCACACACTGCTTGCGGTCATGGAGAAAGTCCCCAATCCACGCTTGGACATTTCCCCGAATCCCGTACCCATCCAGTTTAATTTTCAGTCTTTCATGGGGTACACTGTCGAAAGCCTTGGAAAAATCTAGGTTTATATTGTCGATATTACCACCCCGTTCTAGAATTTGGGTCCAAATATCTAGTTCTTTGAATAATTGTGTTGAGCAGGAGCGCCCCGGCATAAGACCGTGTTGGCAATCCTTTACAAGGTTGTTTCGTAGTAGATGTTCCATCATGGCATCTCTTATAATGCTCTCTAATACTTTACATACTATGCTGGTCAGGCTCACCGGTCTATAGTTATTTTCATTGGTTGATTACGTCCAAGAGGCAACGAACTCACTAGAAGACCCTGTCAGGTGCAGCTTAGAAGACAACAAGTGAGGCTCAGTAGCACCACCAAGGTGAGGGGTAACTAATGAAGTGCATCTAAATTGTCAGGTTAAAAAACCTGGTGACATATGTGATCAGTGACTCCCTGTAGCAGGTCCCTGACAATACAGGGGGTAGTGCTGTAGCGTGTTAAGTATGTGACTGTAGTTGGATGTTGTCCGGTTTCAAGGCTTCCAAAACAAAACAGATTCTTTACCCCGGACCGTTGTGTGAGTTACCCCATATTACCCATCATCATGTTAATATTTAGGGTATTTGTATAAAATACAAAATAACAATAAAATGCCGAAAATGTTTGTAACAAAATGACATTACAGCATTCTAATAATAAAAAAACCCTTATATGAAAAATTAATCACCTGTGATGAAATGAATGTGGGGCTTAATTTTTCTTTGTGAAAATTATTTGGTGCACAGTAACAGAACCAAAATATTTCCTTTGTAAGTCCCCTTAATGTCTATTTCACAGCAACAGAACCGTTCAAAAAAGCACTGTACCCGAAAGATTGTATACATTGTAGTCTACCATGCAACTAAAGACAGAAAGTTTCATGTCAGTGTTACATTATTTATCATAGAACCAGACGAATGCATTATACTACCATTAGTTTAACAGTAATCCATAAACTAAAGACAACTCCAAATTTGTGCAACGTGCAGTTTTATGAAGTCCTGGTATCAGATTCTTTGCAAGTAGCATTACTTGTCACATTTCTAACAGTTTTAAGTAATCTTTTGTTACTTAAAACTGTTCCTCTTGGACGTCTTTGTCAGATATAGCCTACTAAAAAAAAGCTCTCAACAGTTGCAGCATACTACTGATCGCTTTTTAGTTTGGGGAAGCATATCATTCCAGCTGCATTTCTTTTGCTGAAAACTATGTTCAGGACAGACCCACGTAGGAGTTGCCAACACTCACGCTCACCACAATATTAAAAGGACAGAATATCATTATCATACCTGTTTATCTTATATTCGTTATTTATTAATGTCAAACAATAAATAATATTCTAAAGTGAGTTTGTTCTGTTCTAAACGAATATGTCTGTTTACCCTAAAGTCTACATTTATACCCCCAAATTTGCCCAATTACCCTAAACAAACACTGCCCTAAACTCTACCCCAGCAAAGGCTTGATTTTCCTAAAATAGGGTAATTACCCTAAAAGTGGAAGTACTGACCGGTGAAATGACACAAGTCTGCTTGAACTGAAACTTAACAAAATATGAACTAGATACTTTGACCTTGACTGTTGTTAGTTAGGCGGATAAATTTGGTCTCATTTTCCTCAATGTTTGATGTTTAATGCAATGGAGATATTGTTTTTGTGAGTTAATTTGGAAATTGAATAAAAAGAAAATAGCGCTTCAACAACCCCGACCCCAACACCATCTCCATTGCATTAAGCATCAAACATTGAGCAAACTGAGATCTGATTTTCGGCTACACTAAAAATAGTCAAGATCAAAATAATTACCAATATTTTTCTGGCCGATTATACTTACGTATTATTTTTACACTAGGGACAATAATCTTACTGCTGCAATTAACATCAACGACTCACAGCCTGCGTTAGTAAGGAACGTTTGACTAGTGCGAGGCAGGTATGAGTTTAAATATCTTTCATCTATATATTTATTTATTTATGCATTCCTATCCTATTTACGACCTATTATAGCTGTGAGGAAAGCATCCGCAAGACAGTGATAAACATGGCTTGGATGAGAAGGTCTTGCGTCACGGCTAACTCCAAGATCACTCACTGTCACGCTGCTGGTCTGCTGTTTGTTGCTACCATCCTGCTGTACACCCAGTCACTACTGCAGACTGGGAAATACTCCATAACCACAGATGGAACACGTAGAGGAGGAAATATTACGGAAAATATGACGAGGAATAAGACTAGGGATGGCAGAGAGGAACGGCGAGTCAAGTTAGCTTCTCACAAACCCCTACACGAGCCAGGCATCAGCACTGTCAACATCTCGGCTTCCACACCTCGTAATAAACTATACTGCACGGTAAGTTGGGGTAGATGGCCAGTGTCAGGGAAGAATACAGACCTTAGACAACTCCAGATTATTTCACTAGACTAGACAACAGATTATTTCACCTGATAATTAGACCCCAGATTATTTCACATGATTGATTAGACACCCAAGTTTATTTCATTTGATGATTAGACAGCCCAGATTATTTCACCTTAATGCTAACCTAACCATAAAAGGTATTGGGGTAATGTTAAGCCAGTGTAGTTATAGTTGTTATTACCTGAAGAAATAAGATATATTTTGGGTCCTATTCTCGGTAGAAAAAACAATTCTAACAGACCATTTTGCGACATGTTTACTGCAAGAGTTTGAGGAATTTTCTATTATTCCTACGATAATTTTCCCCCCGACTATAAGGGATAAGAAGTAATGCCTGATTTCATTATTTTTTGTGTTATTTTGATGTGAGTTTGGTAGTCTCGTTGATCAATAATTGAGTTAGACCTTTTTTCCCCACTTTTCCAGGGTTGAGAAATTTGAGATTGCCTTACAATGTTTGGGTAACACTATTCTAACTAACATACATATTACTTTGGCAGGGGAAAATTTAACTTAATTTCGTAGGTTAAGTTAAAGTACCAACATTTCTGCTGTACTGAGAGGTGAAGAGAAACTGATAGAAGACTATTAAGGTCAGCGCCCGGAGAACTGTTAGGTAAACAATGAAGACTCTAGGCAGGTTGTTCCACTGGTTACCAAATATCCAAATATTTTTCTTTTTATCGTTACAGCCTACAGCTGTTTATTTACTTTCTGTGAAATCTACGTGTGTTAGTTTTATATATTTCAAATTAGAAGAGGTATACTTTAAAACGTATACTACATATATATACACAACAACACTACGTCCGCCAAGTTGACGAAACGTTATTGAGGTGAACGTGAAGTCCTCTTGTGTGTTACGGTACCTCTTGTGTGTTCCGGTACCTCTTGTGTGTGTTCCGGTACCTCTTGTGTGTTACGGTACCTCTTGTGTGTTACGGTGCCTCTTGTGTGTGTTCCGGTACCTCTTGTGTGTTACGGTACCTCTTGTGTGTTACTTTACCTCTTGTGTTAATTGCAGGTAAATTTCTTGAATGTTAAAAGGTTATCACGTTTTAATAAAATAATTAATAAGTAACACACAGTCCATGTAATTTAAGTGTTGCGACGTTGTTTACTGCTCGTGCTGACCGTGTTTTATGAAGCGGAACCCAGCAACACATATGATACATACACTCTATGCAGGTACCTCGTGTGTTGCCGCGGGAGCTGGAGGCGCGGCGGAAGAGGGCGCGGGAGGCGTGTGACAGGCTAAAGGATGAATTACCAGAGCGGTGGAGGCCAATGCAGGGCACAGGCCCAGCTACAGGCATCCTTAATAAGCTACGCTGGGACCGCCTTCACCACCTCGTCTACTGCATGGTCCCCAAGGTGTGATCATGATCTTTTGGTTCTCGTTACTGGACTGAGAGAGAGAGCTGGGCCAGACTCACCCCCCCCCCCCCCCAGAGCAGTGGACCCCAACCTTCTGTAGGCTCTGGGCCACATTTATCACTGTAAATATAGTGAAGGGCGCCAGAACTTTGGACCTATATTCAAGAAAAAATCTCATTTATACTGTACAGTTATTTGCAGTTTACCCGTCTAACTGTTACCAGCTACATAATAGTTACATTTACATTTGGACAGGACGAGTTTATTTACCCCAGTGGGAGGGCTGGCTCTCTCTCTGGGGTAAATACACATCCTGTACACCACAGACGGGGCAAACACGCAGTCCCCCCTTCCCCTCCTCCCTCTCTCTCAAAATATAAAGTTGTATCAAGTTATAACATATTTTAATAAATTTTCCTCTTAGAAAGAATCCCAAATAAATCAAAATTATCTTATAAACCCTCGCGGACTCCACAATAAGGTTCCTCGGGACCACTGCTCCAAGCAACTGACATTTATTACAACCAGTGAAGGAAGTATCCCTCTCCCCCACTCCTCAAAGGTTGTTCACTGCTGCCCTACATGTGTCTACGATATTTGAGAGTCGTGCAATAATTCCCATGACAGATAATGTGAGAAATAAGGTAACTCTTAAGCAATGACACGGAGTTGGTAGTCAAAAATTACTGTACACTAAGGCGGCACAGATTGAAATATTACATAGAGAATCTTTGAGGCTCTGGTTTACCTGTACAAATACCTCTACAAGTTTTGGTTTATTCTCAGGTGGCATCAACGACCTGGGCATGGCATCTCTTGAGGGCTGTGGGTGTAAAGGACTCTGTGATCGCTGCCCAAAGGAACCCACACATCCTACTGAAGGAGCTACTTCCCTCTCCTAGTGTTAAGGATTATGATATAGGTTTCGTCGATGATGCCCTGAACTTCGTCGTCTCCCGACACCCCTTCCACAGGCTCGTGTCTGCTTATAAGGTGAGGATATTGTTCACCTTCAGAGTGAGTGAGGTGATGGTGTGTATAATGTTTACCTACAGTATGAGGTACAGTGTGTGTGTGTGTGTGTGTGTGTGTGTGTGTGTGTGTGTGTGTGTGTGTGTGTGTGTTATATCACCCACAAAATCCAACTACATAATTTGTAGAAGTATTTATTTTTTCAGAATAAGATCGTAGAAAGCCACAGACACGAGCCTAAATCCGTTAAACTGCGGCGGATCATCAACAGCTTACACCAAGACCCCAGTGTTACAATACCCCCCTTTAGGGAATTTTGCCGCCATGTTGCCGACGCCGTTGAGGCCTGGGCGAGGAACCCCAACACCGCGCCCAAGCCAAACCATCACTGGACACCCATAACATACATGTGTTCACCCTGTATCCTGAGTTACGATATTTATGGGTAAGGATTATAATTACTCAAGCAGGAATTGTAGGTTGAGGATATGAGTTAATGGATGCTGATATTTCTACACATTGAGTATTTTTTTTCAGTCACCTTTAACATTTTTCTTACACTGTCCCTATTAGTGTTCCCTTCATTGAGGTATCTACATTTCCTTAGTTGATACTACACTAAAGTTAGTGAATTAAAGACAATATAATACAGTAGATATCTGTCTTTAGTATTATTGCAGTAAACATCAGATTTTTCCTACTGTGTCTCTGTGTTGCTAAGATAACTGGTGGTCACAGATTAAGGTTGACAACACAAGCTCAAAAAGTTGTCAGGACAAACTTTTTTTGGAGTGAGCCAGTACAGTACATGCCCTGTACATGCTAACAGTGTGTAACAGAGGCGTAACCGACCACCAATTAGTGACGAAGAGGATAAAGTAAAGTATGATTAATTAGATAATTCGTCATTAGATGTCGCCACTAAAAATCACAACAAAACAATATTTAATCGGTTATTTCTTATAACTCATCCACAAACAGACTTCAAAGGCTGATTTAAGTTCATCACTGTAGTTCATATCTTATTTGAAGACTTTACATTATGTAACACAACCGTCCCAACATTTCAGCAAACTGGACACAATGGATTCAGACACCAAATTCATAGGAGATCAGTGCGGCCTGAGGCACAAGATAGACGTGAGTGTGAGAATGAACCCGTCCACATCACAGGACAACAAAACAAACTCAACCGAGAAGACGAAGAATGATAAGTCAACTCCCAGTGACAGACCAACACTAAAAAGCACAAGCTCTTTAGATAGACACAAAGACATGAGTAAATATAATAAAACTAATAAAAACAATACAATGAAGGAAGTGTCACTCCTAAAAGACAGACAGACTGAAGATGTTTCTAAACCTGAAACAGAAGATGATCAAATTAAGATTCTTTTGCAGAGAAGTTATGAAGATTATATGAATGAATTGTCTGAAGAACAAGTACTCAGACTATACAACGTGTTCAAATTCGATTTTGAAATATTCGGATACACCATCCATGATTATAAATAATGATTATAATGAGCCACATCCTTACTGCACATTGTAATCTTTCTGTCGTCATGTGTATTGTTAGCACTAAACATATCTACGGGACCAGCACGGCCATATGACAAAGAAACTTATAATGGCTCGGCGTACGGGCTCAAATTTGACAATTCTGTTATCACAAAAAAACCTTATTGTACCAACGCTTAAAATGCCCCCCCCCCGAGGTAGCTCTAATTATTGTATATACCTGTACCTGTGTTATATATATAGGTTTATTATATACAAACTACAGAACTAAACTATTCAATTTGGATTAGTAATGAAGATTGTTAGTGTTGAATCAATGTTGTTTACCAGGTATATATAGTGTAGATAATGTACAGGGTATTTCATCAAACATAAAGAATAAAGAACATTTTATTTTCACTCCTAGAATCATGACTGACGAGTTGGAGTTTATCAGTCAATACACATGTGAAAGTTTACATGAAAAAATTGAAATTTAGCCTCGATCATTCCACTAGTATTTATTTTTCTCACTTAAGCTTCTCATACATCAACTCATTAAATATTGGTAGGTTCCATCAGCGAGTCTTGTTTTTAATTTACATACAGATTTAAATTTGAGATGAGATAGTTTCAGTGTATAATCTTGACTCAGAACCTTTCTTGTCATTATGCACTTGTCTTGCATCGCTTTCCTTATAATTTTCCAGTTCCCTTGAGGCTTCTGTACCCCTTTATCCATTCCACACAGAACTAGAAGCAGTAAAAGTAACACGTACCCACTATTACCATATTATTGAGTGTATAAACAATGTATCTATGTATTCGTGTTCAATGTGAGATCGTCCATCTATTTAGCAGTAGTTATCCTTCACAAAGTTCGTTTTCTAGTATTCGTTATAAGAGAAAATGTGAGTTAATATTTCTCTGGATAACGAAAGAAATTTAATGTATCTGACGAAGCTAAATTATATAGACTCATAAGGTAAAATACAATAAATATACTAAATAAGTTGCCATGGGTATTTGGCAATTCTAAAAATATGGTAATAACTCAATATTTTGTTAGCTAAAAATTCATACCTCATTTCACAATACAATAAGCATTTTCTGTACTAATTATTATTACTTTTGGTCATTCTTTGTTGTTATAGTTGTGCATGATTGAAAGAATGAAAATTTAAACTATTTTTCATGCTTGTTACATATAAATGGCGTGAAATAAACAAGCACGTAACCTAACCTAACCTACTTGAGGAGTGTGTTATCCAGTAAGTTTGACAGTCTTAATATACTAACACTGGATAGACCAACTGCTAGTAAGCTGATAAGTGGTGAAAATTATATAGAAAATAATTCGGTAAACTTATGAAACTGTGTAGGAATTGATGCCGTGGAAGTGAAAACATCTAAATGGCCCTTGGCAAACGTGTAAAGAACAATAATTATGTTCCTATAGCTAGTATGTCGTAGGGGTGAGTCTTAATTAAGGGACTATCACACTTGGTAAAATCTTAATGTCTGAAAACCGAAATCTGAAGAAAACGCGAAGGGCGGGACGGGAGGGAGAGTTGGGCAATTTTGACCACGGCATTTTGAGTCCAATTGAGACTTTATAGTATTTATAATTGAAAGGCAATGATTTTATTAAACAAGTTACTGGAAAACAATTCAGCTTGATTTTCTTGCTAGTATATTATCATTAAGATATTTATACAGGCAAATGAAAATTACAGATAACATTTCATTTGAGTTGTTTCCATACACGTTGGCGCCAGCGTGGGTTCTCAAGCCTCGCGAATCATTTGGACAAGTGGTAAATATTTAATAATTGCTATCTCCTACTTATATATTGAGTATTATATAGGGAAGAAGAAACCTAAATACGAGTATAATTTATTCTAGCGTTTACGTCGCAAATTTATATTTTCTATTAATTTTAAACGATAAAATTAGTTGTTCAAAGAGGGCAGGCAGGGCTTTGAGGTAGAGGAAATGCTGTAGAATAAATTACTATTATTTATTTCTCTTTTTATCCCTATATAAGACTCAATATATAAGTAGGATGTAGACAGCTACTAAATATTAACCAGACAGTATAGACACTCAACAAGTAGCCGCAGACTTAATAAATGTGAATAATGTAGTGATAAGTGAATAACATTTGAATAGTGAACAGAAAATTCGAAATTTAAAATATGAATTAGTGAGTTGTGAGCCGGCCAACTATTACCGGGACCTGAGACACCAGTTACCGGGAGATCCAGGATTTCTGATGGTATAATGTATCTTCTCAACAATAAAGGTTGGTATATAGTACTGTGTTAGTTAACTTATATTTCACAAAGTTCAGGTTATGGCAGCAACCTTGGGTGAGGGTTTAAGTTGTTGTTCTTGAGGTTAATGAGTTTGATTTTGGTATTTAGTTTCGTTCATCCGGGGAGTCGGTTAGGTTAGGTTAGATTGGGTTAGGTTAGGTTAGGTTAGATTGGGTTAGGTTAGGTTAGATTGGGTAAGGTTAGGTTAGGTTAGATTAGGTTGGGTTAGGTTAGGTTAGATTGGGTTAGGTTAGGTTAGATGGGTTAGGTTAGGTTAGATTGGGTAAGGTTAGGTTAGATTGGGTAAGGTTAGGTTAGATTAGGTTGGGTTAGGTTAGATTAAGTTGGGTTAGTTTGGACATCTATATACACGAATGGCCGAAACCTAACCTAACCTTGCTTGCCATTACTTATTCAGAAATTTTGATGATAGAAGCTGTAAGTAGAAGTGGAAGAATTAAAGTGAATGGTAAAGTTATGTCAAATATTCGATATGCAGATGATATTGTTCCTGTTACAGATAGTGAAGAAACATTACAAAAACTGGTAAACAAATTAGTGGAAAAAGGTGGAGAATATAGACTTAGAAAGTTAATGATGATTTATAATGAGAAGTAAATCCTGAAATAAAAATATATCAGGCAACAGGAACTTAAGCGGGGGAATATTTTGTGACGGTAGAAGTGGAATAGAAAGTAAGAGGAATAATTCGAGCAAAAAATGGCATTAAATAATCATAGAGGTGTGTTAAAAGGAGCCTTAAGTTCAGTATTAATTTGGCAAGTGTATCGTAAAGGGTGAGTCTTAGTACGTCCCTAGAGGTGAGTCTCAGTGATGATAGGTTTCTTCGCACCATTTAAGACTCCCAAGTCAGACAAGATCAAGGCCTGACGGAGCTACATATCTCCTGCTGGAGGAAAACTTGACTACGGAAGGTTATCGTATCTGCATTTACGTTTCTTATTGAATTTATGCTTTTTATTTTTTTTTACCTTCGTTCGACTGATGTTAATTATTATGACGTTAAAATTATAATGACACGCAATGACGAAGGCTATGATTGGCGGTTGATGTTTTGAAAATAATCTTTTTAATTAGCTTGTAATACGCTCACCTATCTTCAAAATAAGTTATGCGAGTAAAACATTTTGCCATTTTCTTTAGTTAAAATTCATAGGGAATGTTTATCTTATTAGCATTTTTCTTTGGCACAGTAGATACTATTTTACGCTATAATGAAAATATTTAGATTCGTGTGTTGATACCGGTCGTCTGTTTAGTTCACGATTTATCCATTTATTTTTCTACCAGTATAATTTTCACGTTCAATCATTTATAAATACGAATATATATGTCTTATCTATAACTGCGATGCCTGAAACGCTCTCAACTCTCCCTCCAAAACTAACGTAGCGGTAAAACTTCAAAATTATGTTTCCGAATACGTTCGTTACAAAGACCGTGTATAAAATTCGACACAGTTAACACAGGAAAAAAGATAAAAATTATCTTATTACCTCCATGTTCATTTTATATAACATGCAAATTATAAACTTTAGTAATTTACATTCAAGGATAATTGTAAAATATATATATATATATATATATATATATATATATATATATATATATATATATATATATATATATATATATATATTGCCTTTTCAGCAACGGAATGAATATCGTGTACTGTAGATAGTGTGGCATGTATTGATGGTCAACGTTTAGAAACTAATTTGTTTTTGTTTCTGAGAATTGCAATTATAAACCACTCGACAAAATGGGACGCTGGTGGTGGTACTGGTTGGGGTGGTCGTACTGGTGGGGTGGTTGTAATGGTGGTGGTGGTACTGGTTGGGGTGGTTGTGCTGGTAGTGGTGATGGCGTATATGCAAGCGTGTAAGAGAAAGAAAGATATACAGTATGTACAAAAAATAGATATATACGCAGGTAAATGAATAAGTTGAATTAATAAATAAATCAAGAAATGGCAAACGTATAATACTTTCTTGAAATAATAAATTTAATAAATAATAAATATATTAAGTGATAGCATAATATATAGTGGATGACGTCAATAGTAGATCCTGTGTTCCTACTGGCTCACATAACTAACATAAGAACAGTTATCAATAACCAACTCTCAGCTTAATATCTGTATATCACTCGGTAAACTATGGCGTTAGGGAGATATTAAAGGGATATGTTTATATAATGTAGTTAAGATTATTACGATGGTCTTTTGTTTCTTTTTCATCATCTGTTTTACAAGGGGTTTAAAAGGTCCAGTACCTATACCGTTTACACGTTGCTGATTCTCGTTCTCACTTAATCATCTCTGCTCCTTCAAAGTAATTTAAAGTTCACTAAAAGTCTTCTTATGCCTATTCACGGTAAAGTTTATATTATTTCTCTGCCGACCTTCTACGATAATAAGACTAACTGAGACGACAATGACGACACACAGTTTAATCTAGTCTAACGGTAGGACTGATGTGGGTATAGGATATTCTTTAATAGTAATTCATCGTAAGGATCTAGATTCAATAGTCTGGTGACAGGACTCTTAACTATGCAGGTCAAGAACGAGTGAGTGTCTGTTGCCACGCCACCGCTGGGAAGACGATGTGCGATAATATCATTTATTATCTTAACTTATTCTGTGATAATATTGTTAACAGTAAATTCATGATATTGTTGGGGCATAATATCATAATGGGAGACGTGAAGGTATTGTAACGTGGTGCAGCTATGTCAATATTTTCTCCAAGTTTGTGTTGATTTTTCACGGGCGTGGGAGGCAAGTGACGTCATTCGATCACGTGGTTTCACCGAAGGATGATAGTGAACTGGTATTTCTTGTTTCATATTAAATTGGTATTTATATCTGTCTATTTTGTTTACCTTCACTCGACGCTGAGGATAGTTAGAAAGACGTTAAAATGGAAAAGACGAAAATAATAATAACTCCACCAGGCGAGAAATGGCATCTAGTGGTATTGCCGATGAGGGTGCTATATTGAATTATTTTTTGTATGCTTTTAATATTATTCTAGGAATTATCATCATATTGTGATTCTATTGCAGGCGTTGTTTTTATGTCGTTATTGCTGTCATGATAATTCATGGGTGTCGGTTACCTTGGAGAGAGAGAGAGAGAGAGAGCGTGTGAACCAAATATCCTGATGCTCAAAAGAATACGATATTTTTTGTATAATCGTAAGTTTTGTGAATTAATGATAAAAGGCTTACTTACAAATAACAATGATACCACCTCTTTATTATTATTATTATTATTATTATATTATTATTATTATCTACATAGCTGTTTGTTCATACTGCAGGCGTTAGTTGTTGAGTTAGTATAATTTTGTTGGTCAATATACAGTTGTCCTATAATCAGTTACATGAGTCAAGGCGGGGAGAAGAAATTTATTGACCCTTGGGAGTTTTAAATCGCTAATAGACAACAAAATAACACTCGTCTTTAGATCACATCCTTTAAAACAATAGTGTAGTGAATTTTTAGAACTAATATTTTGTTTTGCAGTAATATGGACGAACATAAGATCCCCAATGACTTGGCAATTAACACAAGTGAGACGTACTGTATGGATAACTACAGACCAATAAATTTATTCTACATTGACTGTTAAATAGTTGAGAGCGTTATATATCACGGTGGATTATCTAGAACGGAACAGCCTAGTATAGGAACAAAAACCAGGGCGGATTTACGCTCGGACGCTCCTGCTTGACCTGTTAACGCCTGCTGATACTATATATAATTATGGCCACAGATCCTAGAACGAGGTGGTAATATGGACGAAATATATGTTATGTTTACCGAGGTATGTTATATTTGATAGTGGATCCCTTAAAAAGTTAAAATTAAATTGCAAAGATAAGGAATTCGGAGGGGAAATAGCCTAGCATGGGTCGACAAGCGGTGTACCGTGAAGGCAGTGTGCTTATACCAGTGTTATTTGTTTAGATAATGAGTTAATGACATGCTCTATTTATTATTATTTATTACCTGAGTTATATGATTATGTACTTATGCCGGAGTGTAATTAATAAAAAAAAAAGGATATAATCGGTCGACTTTATATATGGTCAATAATTTGGTCTTACAAGGAAAGTCACCACATGTTCCAACATTATGAAGACGTTATGTTGACAGTGAAATGTTCCTTGGGTTGTGGGAAGGTTTTGTTCATGTTATACAGTAGTTAAATGAATACGAACGTATTATAAGTTATCTAAAGGGTTATGTTTTGTTTGTAATAAGTTTTTTTCTTCAAGAATCACACAAACATAAGTAGATCACAAACACAAACTCCACAAACACACAAGCGTCCCACAAACACACGCAACCCACAAACATACAAACACAGAACCACATAAACACCCAACAAACACCACACAAGCATCCCACAAACCCACAAGCACTACAGAAGCAACCCACAAACACAACACAAACACACACACACGCATCCCACAAATCCACAAGCACTACAGAAGCAACCCACAAACACAACACACACACACATCCCACAAACACACAGTCACTACACAAGCGTCCCACAAACACACAAGCGTCCCACAAACAGACAAGCAGGACGGGTGGGAGGAGGTCAGGAGTGCAGGTTGGGGCGGCGGCGACATCAAAGCACACAGCACATGGGGTGTTCAGCTTTAACCGTGAAGAGTTACCAAGCACGTGGGTGGTGGCTAAGCTGGGGAGAGGGTGAGTGGGGGAGGATGAGCGGGGAGGTAAGAGGGGTGAGTGGAGGGGTTAAGAGGTGGTGGTGGGGAGGGGAGGGGGTTAGGATGGGTGGCAGAAGGTGGGGGAGAGGAAGGAAAGTGGGGAGGGTAAGGGGGAGAGGGGAAGAGGTGTGGGATGAGTGGGGAGGGTGAGAGGGGTAGTGGCTAACCTGGCAAGGGGGAGGGGAAGAGTAGGAAGGGGAAGGGGGTAAGAGGCGAGAGTGGGGAGGGTACGAGGGAATGAGTGGGGAGGGTAAGAGGGGAGTAGTGGGAAGAGGACGATAGTAAGCAAAGGGAAAGAGAAGAGAGGAATGGGAAGAGGAGAAGAAAGAGGTGGAGAAGAGGAAAAAATAAATGCCTTGAAAACTAGAGGAAGACGTGAATAATGGAGAGAGGAGACAGGAAGAGGGAGGAAGATGGGGTGTGGGGGGAGAGGAAGGGAGAAGTGGAGGAGGAGAGGAAGGAGAAGAGACAGAGGGAAGAAGGAGGAGGAAAGGGAGAAGAGGGGGCGAGAGTATAGGAGACAGAGAGAGAGAGACAAGTAGGGGTAAGGATAGTTGACGTATGGGAAGAGAAGAAGGGGAAGATAAAGACGAAGAATGTTCGAGGGAGGGAGGTATTGAAGGAAGGAGGGGGAAGGAAAGAAGGGAGGAAGATATAGATAAGGAAAGAAGGATGAGGAAAGGAAGGACATAATGAGATAACATAAAGCGAGGAAGAAGAGAATAAAGATGAGAGATGAGGTGTGGGAGAGAGAGAGAGAGAGAGAGAGAGAGAGAGAGAGAGATTGATGTCTCTTCATTGATGCCTGCAGTGAAACCTCTACATAACGGACTTTTCTCTAATATATAATCCGTTAGATGGGGTTTTCACAGCTAACGGACCTTCGATATAATGGACTTTCATCTCTATATACAGTAGTTCGTTAAATGGAGGTTCACATCTAACGCACCCTCGATATAACGGACTTTCTTCTTTATAATCCGTTAAATAGAGGTTCACATCTAACAGACCCTCGATATAACGGACTTTCGTCTTTATAATCCGTTAAATAGAGGTTCACATCTAACAGACCCTCGATATAACGGACTATCCTCTCACCACTCTCCATACAGCCCGTTAAATGGAGCTTTCACGGTATTTCAGTAATTAGCACCTGATAAGAAGCCCATTAGTACATAGTGTAATTATATAAAGAATTAACTGAACTGTGGTAGTTAGGATACATTGTTTTACTCTCTTGTTGATGTTAATCCGACGGTCTTGTTAAGCTCTGGTCCGAGAAACACACACACACACACACACACACACACACACACACACACTACTGTAAAAGTTTGCTACTTTTACAAACACACGCATAACTTCTGTAAATTAATTGAGTAACTTGACACCGAAAGATAATCCACACAGCAAAACACACACATAATCACATAACACACACGAATAAAGAGGAAGAATAGAAGATAAGATACGAGACGATAGTAAAGAGGAGAAGATGGGAAGAAAAATAGAAAATAACCGAAGGATGATGCTGATGACACACGGTGAAGATAAACGAAGGAAAACACGCGCGGTAAAAATAACACAGAAGGTAAACAAAGATTTGCGCGCCAACCCCAAGCGAAATATCCACTAGAGTACGGTGTCTATGCCAGGTTTTTCTCTTTCATTTCTCTTTTCTCTATTATTTTAGCCTCTCTCTCTCTCTCTCTCTCTCTCTCTCTCTCTCTCTCTCTCTCTCTCTCTCCTTCTGTCTCTATTCTTCCCTCCTTTTGTCTCTCCCTCTCTACCTCTTCTAACTCTCTCTCCTTTTTATTATACTCTCCATTCGTCTCCCTTACCTCTCACCGTCTCTCCCCCCCCCATTCCGCCCCCCCTGCCTCTCTCTCCCTATCCTCTCCCTACCTCTCCTTCCCTATCCTCTCCCTCCCTATCCTCTCCTTGCCTCTCCCTCCCTACCCTCTTCCTACCTCTCCTTCCCTAACCTCTTCCTCCCTTTCCTCTCCTTGCCTCTCCCTCCCTATCCTCTCCCTACCTCTCCTTCCCTATCCTCTTCCTCCCTTTCCTCTCCTTGCCTCTCCCTCCCTACCCTCTACCTACCTCTCCCTTTCCTCTCCCTGCCTCTCCCTCCCTACCCTCTCCCTTTCCTCTCCCTGCCCGTCCCTCCCTCTCCTCTCCCTCACTCCAGGAGCCTGCAGGTGCGGGGTTGTGTTTGGCAGCTGACGGTGAACTAATAATAATAGGCTGCTTATTTTGCCCGCCCTCTGAATAACGTCTGTTTTGTTTACATGTACGGCCAGCCCAGCAGCTTATGGGAAGGGTGACGTGTGTGTGTGTGTGTGTGTGTGTGTGTGTGTGTGTGTGTGTGTGTGTAGAAGTTATTTATATATATGTTTCGATGTTTGTTTTCTGTTGTAATGGACGGTAGAGTAAATGATGGAGAGGTACACACACACACACACACACACACACACACACACACACACACACACACACACACATGCATACACACACACACACACATGCACACACACACACACACCTCTACCTTATGTAAGTATCACCCTTCCACCTCCCGTTTCTCCCTCTTCTTCTCCCTCTTACCTCCCCCTCTTCCCTCTTATCTCCCTCTCCTACCTCCCCTCCCCTGTTTCCTCCGTCCTCAAAATGTCAGTGAATCAGTTTTAGAAAAATCCTTGACATGATAAAGACTCTCTCTCTCTCTCTCTCTCTCTCTCTCTCTCTCTCTCTCTCTCTCTCTCTCTCTCTCTCTCTCTCTCTCATTTTCTTGGAGGAGGAACTTAGAAGGGAGGGAGTGCGAAGTGAGAGGGTGGGGGTGAGGGGGGACATGTGAGAGGGGGAGAGAGAGTCACACGTTGGCACAAGAGTGTGTTTACCACTAAGGCTGTCACATGCTGGACCATCTCTGTTATCTATTAATATGTCGCTCTCTTTACTCTCTCTCTCTCTCTCTCTCTCTCTCTCCCTCTCTCTCTGTCTCTCTCACCCTGTTTCACTCCTTAGCCTATCTACATTTTATCTTTTTTCTGTTCCTCTTTCTTTCTTTCTCATTTATCTTTGGTTCTACTTTCTCCCTTTCTCCCCCCACCCTCAACTTCACCCTCCCTCAACCCCACCCTCTCCCTCCCTCTCTCCCCCTCTCTCCCCCTCTCTCCCCACCCTCCCCCCTCTCCCCCTCTCCCCCTCTCCCCCCACCCTTCCCCTCTCCTCCCCACCCTCCCCCTCTCCCCCTCTCCCCCGTCTCTCCCCCTCTCCTCCCCACCCTCCCCCTCTCCTCCCCACCCTCTCCTCCCCTCTCCCCCCTCTCCCCCCACCCTCCCCCTCTCCTCCCCACCCTCCCCCTCTCCCCCTCTCCCCCTCTCTCTCCCTCTCCTTCCCTCTCATCACAGCACCAATCTCCAATATTTCATGGCATATCATCGATACAGCCTTCACTTCAGCATCACACACTGCAGGTTGCGTCTCCTCATTGTGTTGCAGCACCCGGAAGCTTTGAGGTCACGGCATACACAGTCACACGAAAAATGATACCACGTGTGCAGTATATGTATGTATGTACGTAATGTATAATGTCCAGTATTCAGTAATCGTAAATATCGGAGTTCTCTAATGACATCATCACTCCAACTACCCCCCCCCCCCTAGGTAGTTTAGTCGTTAAGGAGCGCTCTCTCGGAACTAGGGACACGAGCAAAGAAAATGTCACCTCCTTATCTTACCAAAGGCCCTGTGGCAGTGAGTAGCGAAGAAACAGGGTAATGTGTGTGTGTGTGTGTGCTTTTAATGTGGGGGGGAGGGGGGTACTGGGACTGTCACTTTCTGTTTACTTTAATTTTTCTCTCTGTTTCACATGTTTTCGTCTCATTTCATTTCTCGTTATTCTTCCCCTGCCTCCCCCCTCCTTACTTTCTTCCCCTGCCTCTCCCTTCTTACTTTCTTCCTCTGCCTCTCCCTCCTTACTTTCTTTCCCTGCCTCTCCCTCCTTACTTTCTTCCCCTGCCTCTCCCTCCTTACTTTCTTTCCCTGCCTCTCCCCCTACTTTCTTCCCCTGCTTCTCCCCCCTACTTTCTTCCCCTGCTTCTCCCCTCTACTTTCTTCCCCTGCCTCTCCCCTACTTTCTTCCCCTGCCTCTCCCCCTACTTTCTTCCCCTGCTTCTTCCCCCTACTTTCTTCCCCTGCCTCTCCCCTACTTTCTTCCCCTGCTTCTCCCCCCTACTTTCTTACCCTGCCTCTCCCCCTACTTTCTTCCCCTGCCTTCCCCTACTTTCTTCGCCTGCTTCTCCCCCCTACTTCCTTCCCCTGCCTCTCCCCCTACTTTCTTCCCCTGCCTTCCCCCCTACTTCCTTCCCCTGCCTCTCCCCCTACTTTCTTCCCCTGCCTCTCCCCTCTACTTTCTTCCCCTGCCTCCCCCCCTACTTTCTTCCCCTGCCTCTCCCCCTACTTCTCTCACCCCCACCTACTCCTCTCATCTTGTCTCCAAAGGTTTCACCATTTACTGTCACTATCATCAGACTAGCGTTATGAGTAGTGCCACATGAACGAGTGTGGCACTGTATGGCATAACATGACACCTGGAGGTCACTGTACGTTGTATGTTTGAGTGTTAATGACGTCATAAGGTTTACAGTGGCGATTACTTCACCTAGGAGACACCTGGGTGACGTCACGTTTCACAGGTGAGGGTGTCAGGTGAGGATTTTTTCCCCGCGTTTTTTTTAAGTATATTATAAACAGATGGAAAGTTACTGGAGATATAAGACTGGAAACTCTTTTATTTATGGTGTTATTGAGAAAAACCTAACCTAACCTAACCCAACCTAGCCATAACCTAACCCAACCCAACCTAGCCATTACCTAACCTAACCCAACCAATATTGTTATTTTCCTTCACCGTTTAGCTGACACACACACACACACCACGTGAGGTCCCTCATAACACCATCTGTGAGGGAATTACTACACCACGCCAGGTCCCTCCTAACACCATCTGGGAGGGAGTTACTACACTACGTATTTGCTGTTCAACACGTACAATCCTACATTAATCTGTATGTTCACTGTATGTTCCTTTACCTTTCTCTAATGAAGGCTTTTGTTAAACCACCAATGTATGTAATAAGTCATTTATGTCCAATGTATATTTTCAGCCTTCGGGCTGCAGAACTTTTTCAATAAACCGTTAATTATTATTATTATTATTATTATTATTATTATTATTATTATTATTATTATTATTACACACACACACACACACACACACACACACACTCACACACTAAACTAATCGTCCATTCTCGTCCATAAATTACTGTACATAACATATTCCAAAACATTAGTTCTTGTGGCAGTAATTTTCACCATACTGAGTACGAGTAGACGAGTACATGGCTGCAGCATTGTCAGATTACATGTACTCTTTCCTTCCTTTGAGAGTCGGTGGAAATATAGTACTCGGGAGTTGTAATGGAGTACTTTATTGTAGCTTACTTGGGCCGAGTTCAGATTACAGTATATATTAAGCAGGTTTAGCAAGCGACGTTGATTAGGTTAGGTTAGGTTAGGTTAGGTTAGGTTGG